>RANZ01000707.1:0-13189 GCA_009805285.1 Neurospora terricola FGSC 1889 | reverse complement strand
CGAGGCGCTCGTAGAGTAAAGGGTCGTAGGCATCGCCGGCTTTGTCCGGGTGCGCGGTCAGGGCTTTGCGGCGGAAGGCCCGCCGGATGTCGGCTTCGGTGGAGGTGGCGTCGATGGGGGTGGTTTCGGAGGTCAGGAGGGCGAAGAGGTCGTCGCCTCGCGAAGCGGCGTCGGAGGCGTACTTTATTAGTTCGTCGTTGTTCATTTTGTTTATTGTCTTGGGTTGAGAGTGGTGGTGCGTGTTCGGGCAGATGATGGTTTGGGCTGGATGATGGAAGAGAAAAGCAGAGGACGAAAGTTTGGATGGTGGGTCAATCGGTGACGTTGGGCGGTAAACTTTCGGCCGAAGAAAAACCGTTGTGCAGTGGCAGGCCTGTGAATTACTGTAACAAGCCGTAATTACGCGCCCTCAATTTTTGTACCATCAGCCCTACGCGATTCTCATGGGTCCCTCGTCATTTTTTGGGTTTCCTTCTCGCAACATTCTCACATTTATCACCAGCTCTAACTGTGCCATTGTCGGGCAGTGCTCATAATTCATCATTCGTTTTGACTCATTATTTAACAAACCAAGGTATGGGTTTCAACAAAGCTCCAAACGCCCTCCGCTCAATCTGACGCGCCATGTACGCGAATCCCCTCATCACTACCCTTAGTAGGTGGCAGCCAGCCTCTGCACCAGATACTGCCCACTGTTGATACCCTCATACTTCTTCTCCGACTCGGCCGCATATGTGCCCGGGATGGCCTCAATGTAGCTCTTGTGATTGGGGTTGCAGAAGTACCTAGGGAGATCTTTGGTCAGCCGCGGCTCATTCAAGACCCAGGGGCAACAAGAGGCAAGACTTACGCAATGCTGTATCTGGGCGGGTGGACATCCTCTGGCTTGGGAGGCTCAACCACACGGTGGACGGTGCTCTTGATGGTATCGTTGCTCCACCTAGCCAACAGATCTCCAGCGTTGACAACCACAGTGTTCTCAATCGGTGTTGCATCGATGAACTGCCCATTGGGACTCTTGACCTGTAAACCACCACGCGAATCCTGGAACAACAGGGTGATAGACCCATAGTCAGTGTGCTCGCCAGCGCGGACCTGGCCAGGGTTGATCTTGAACACCTCGCTCTTCACGGCCGGGTAGTGCAGCAGGCGCAGGATGTTATCGCCCACGTCGACGAAGCTGTCAAAGTAGTTGGCGTCGATGCCCATGCCGACGGCAATGGCACGCATCACTTCCACGTGCAGCGCCTTGCACTGGTCAAAGAAGTTGGTCATGGTGCTCTTGAACCCCACGAGCTCGTCTTGTTCCACCGGCCAAGGGTTGGGGTGGCCCGGCTCGTCTTCGCGGCCGATCTCATAGCTCTCCTTGATATCGGGGGCGGCTGATCGGATCTTCTCGATCTCGGCGGGGTCGGTCAACTGCGTCACCTTCTCGCGGCCGGGGGCTGAGTAGCCACGGTTGGCCTCGGGCGTGGTCCAGCCGACCTCGAGCTTCTTCTCCTTGGGGAGCTTGAAGAACTTGGCTGAGGTGTTGAAGACATGTTCGCGGAAATCGGGCTGGATGGGGATGTTCTTGAGGTAGATGAAGCCGGCTGTCTGGAAGCCGTGGAGGATCGCCTTGGCCGTCTCGAGCTTCAAGGTCTCGTCTCCCTCGAGGAACCTGGAGAAGTCGATGAGCTATTCGACAGGTTAGTTACCCACGTTGGCGGGAAGGCCTTTGACGAGTAGCAATGGCTGTGTCCCAAGGGTAGCATACCGGGATGACGAGTCCGTCTTCGTTAACAGCAGCCTTTTCCATCTTGAATTCTACCTTTGGGTCGTTTTCTTTGATATTGGAACTGAGCACGCGAGGAGTTCAAAAGTCAACAAGCTGTCACGGGCGGGGTATCACAAGCAATTAAACAGAACAACACGGGCAACGAGAGAAGGAGAAGCCACGGAGGTACGAACTCCATCATAAGGTATGTTCTTTATCGGATCTTGACCCAATATTTCACGTTTATCGGCGGCGGCACGAGTGTTGCGGGCAAGTGTATCGCACTTCGAGACTCAAGTCGGGTTAGTTCCAGCTGGGATCTGTCGCTGCATGCAACGATAGCATGACCAAAACGGGCAGGCAACGGCCACTCCGCGATCGCTCTCTGATAGCGTTTGCTTGATGTCAGTGGACAGCGTTGGAGATGCAGTTGCAGTGATCTTTTTCTCGCCTTCCAGAAGGGTGTTTCCGCTTACAAGTCGTTCTTATAAATCCCCACTTCTCATGATAAGCTTGTCTTCGCCCCCTCTGTTGCATTGTCGCATTCCACGATAACGACGGAATGCGGGGGGAAAGGGGAGATCAAGGGCGGGGTCTGAATGATATGCTAGCAGGCTAGGTACCATAACACAACATCTTTCTTTTCGTAGTGTAACGCCTCTTCGTCATTGTTCTATTTCGGTTGCCAAGCAACTGTACAAAGGCATTGTTGTCTCTTGTCCTTTCTTGTCTTGTTGTCCTACTTCACCAACCTCATTCTGCAACACCACATCCAAGCTTCACCACCACTGAAGCTTGACCATCCCCAAGCTTCACGATCCCCTCATTACTGAACCCCAAAACACCTAACCACAACTCTACCCCCCTCACCACCATCCCAATCCATCACCATGGGTTTCAGCGACGGCAAAGTAGTGGACATCCACACCCACATGTACCCCCCCGAATACGTCAAGATCCTCGAATCCCGCACCTCAATCCCCCTCGTGCGCTCCTTCCCCGGCTCCTCCGACCCGCGCCTCATCCTGCTCGACACCGAGGTTCCCATCCTCGAAGAAGCCGAAGCGGCCAAAGCGCGGGGCGAGACGCCCACCAACATCCCCGGCCGGCCCCTAACCAAGCACTACTCCTCCCTCAACCAAAAGATGCACTTCATGGAAACCCACGAAATCGACATCAGCGTCGTCTCGCTCGCCAACCCCTGGCTCGACTTCCTCTCGGCTTCCGAAGCGGGGCCCATAGCCGAGTCCATCAACGCCGACTTCAGCCGCATGTGCGAAGAGAAATGCGGCCGCTTGTTCTTCTTCGCTGCTTTACCATTGACCGCTCCGCGCGACGTCATCCTCTCCTCCATCGCCCACGTTTCTAATCTGCCTTATTGCCGGGGCGTCATCTTGGGAACCTCCGGCCTAGGCAAAGGGCTAGACGACCCCGATCTCCTGCCCATCTTCCACGCTCTCTCGGACGCAAGACTAATGATCTTTTTGCATCCGCACTACGGTCTGCCCAACGAAGTCTGGGGTCCCCGCGCCAAAGAAAATTACGGCCACGTCTTGCCGCTGGCGCTGGGTTTCCCGATGGAAACCACCATCGCCGTCACGAGGATGTATCTCGCGGGCGTGTTTGATCAGGTTCCCCAGCTGAATATGTTGCTGGCGCACAGCGGCGGGACGTTGCCCTTTCTGGCGGGGAGGATAGAGAGTTGCATCTTGCATGACGGACACTTGCACACCGCGGGGACGAAACCCAAGAAGACGATTTGGGAGGTGTTGAGTAGCCAGATTTATCTGGATGCGGTGGTCTATAGCGATGTGGGGCTGAAGGCGGCGGTGGCAGCGAGCGGGCCGGAGGGACATGAGCGGTTGATGTTTGGCACTGATCATCCGTTTTTCCCGCCGCTGGGGAGCGATGAGGAGGGGGAGTGGGAGAGTGTTACGTGGAATGGGTCGGCGGTGAGGTCGGCATTTGGGGAGGACGAAGAAGGGGAGAAGGTCAAGAAAGTGATGGGTGGAAATGCGGTCAAGGTGTTGAACTTGAGGAGGGATGGGTGCCGATAAGGCTTAGACTTGGAATAGGGGTCGTGGGGTGTGAAGGAGGAAACGGTTGTAAAGTAGGTAGATGATATGGTATGTATATATACGATAAAGGGCTGGCCCCTTTGATCACTGATATAGAAAAGATCGGCCGCGGTGTAGGAACTTCTCCTCGCTTCGCTTGGATTTAAAAAAGTGACATGAAAGAAACGATTGGGCAGTTGGGCATACGTTGTAGGCATTCGTTCCAGTCTGAATAGACCTTTCATCATCCAACTTCCAGACCATGGGGGGATGACGTTCGAGTGGTCGAAGACGGCGTAAATACAGTCTCTAGGAAGACAGTCGGGATGATTCCGGCCCTGACAAGCACGAGCAAAAAGGAGACCGATGATGCTAGAAACGGGGGTAAAAGACGCTCTGATAAAGCTCATGAACAGAGATCGCCGAGAATGCTCGTGAGCATTCGGCAACACCGCTGGTACAGACACCATCCGCCGACGATCCGCATCAGCTGAAACCCACACAAGTATTCATCAGGAAGCCTCAGATCAGTCTCGAAAACCAGAAAAGGCTTCTCCATCCACAGGGTTTCAAGAAATGTAGAGGTATTCTTTGATATCTGTTCGTCAGACGTGTTCCTCCCTCCTCTTGGGTCAACGTCCAGGAATGCCTCGAGGGTGGGTTTTCAAAGTACAATAAAGACGCTTGAACGCGTGATAGAGTATACCCAAGGTGTGATGTACTGACCGTGACGTGTTCGGTTTATTCTTACGACCATTCGCCATTGTCACCGAGGGCTCGTCGCTCCACCTCTTGACGTTTAGCCCCGGCCAGTATGCCAACCTTATTGACTTCGTCATCGACTTTTTCCGGACAGGCTCCGCAGCCGGTTCGGTTGTGCGGCAGGAGTCAATTCCTGTTGCGACAGGAGTCAATGCCCACCGGCTTCTCTGCTAATGCCTTGTTCAGGTCGTTCCGAGAATGGGGGCGGGTTCTAATAGCTCTCAGTATTTGGTGCTTGGAACGCACGTCTTGCTCTCTCCTTGTTGATCCAAGAACGCATCTTGTACGTCCTCAACGGCACTACGTCCCATCTGTATGACTAATTGGAAGTTTGTCTACCAGATTAGTCCTCCGGGATAAAATGTTTTGTTGGGATGAGAACGGATCCTTATGTATTTGTACCTAGCATTACGCTTATTCACCCGGGTGTATTACACGTCAAAGCCCGGCCTCATTTCTTGAATGATTTGCTTGTCTGCTTCCAGCTTTCAGGAGTTCATCTTCTGGGTCCTTCACGCCACGCCACGCCCCCGGCAACCGTGCGGACGGTTCAAGATCGTGCAGTAGGTACAGCGAAGGAAAAAAAATTCAAAAGAGATCATCGGCCTGGACGCAAACAGAGTTACTTTCCGGGCGCTCTCTGTATCAGTCCGCGGGACAGCTTGAAGGTGGTGAATCGCAACTTGGAGCGCTTGTAGGATGCCCATTGCCTCCTCAATGGTAGAGCTAATCATGTTTGGCATGAGCCAAGCCATCTACACTCTCTCGCCATGGTGGGGGTTTTCTGGGAAGAAGTTGTCGAACACAACTGCATACCCGCCGGGGTTAGTTGGGGCGTTTCCTTGCATCGAAGCGTCTGTGAAGAATGCAATCGTGAAGTTGTCTGGTGTCGAGCGTTGCGCAGAGGCTATTGCTTTATTGGCTGTGGCAATCGCCTCTTCCTCGTCTGGCTCACGGTGCGCCGCCACAAAGATCTTCCCGCGAAAAGGTTGAGGAAAATGTGATTCCTTGAGGCGGACACCATTCCGGCAATTTCCAGACGCACAGCGTCTCTGGCCCTATCCACGCAAAGGTAGCAAGTGTTAGTAGAATCTCTTTAACCTGGGGATAAGATCAACTTACGGAGCTTTCACAAAATACTCCCACCACATAGATGGTTGTGGAAAGTTACCTCTCTTGGAGGTATCAGATTGTGTTTTGCCCAGATTGAGCCAGAAAGTGTTCTGCAAAGTCCCTGAATTTCCCGCCGATGTTGGTGTAGAGGAAGGCCTCGTTGCCGACGCGGGGCGAGCCGAAGGTGTAGAGGTCGGCGGTGTAGCCGGCCTTGCGGAGGTAGGCGGCGGCGAGGGTGGCGACGGCGGCGCCGAGCGAGTGGCCGGTGACACCGATGCTGTAGCTGGGGTAGGTGGCATTGGCGGACTGGGCGGCAACTGACTGTATTCTCGGTTAGCTTTTTCCGACACACCTCAAGAGATTGCGTAGGTAACAATGAATGGGAGTGAAGTTGACTTACAATGGGAACCAAGGACTGCTTCCCTTCAAGCAAACCCATAACAGGCTAAGAGCCACCAGCCCAAGAATCACCCATGTTCCGAACATGGTTTCTATCTCTCTATGCTGCATGTTGCTTGGACGGATTGAGGTAAGCGACAAGTGAGAGAGTGACCGCGTAGCTTCAGGGAAGAAGAAGTGCCGGTGGAAGTGGACGTAATTGATTGATAGAACAGTGCAAGTATCGATGTGTCAAATGAATGATGATGATGATAAGATGAAATCTGAATAATTGGCTGGGGGGAGGTGCCGAGGCGGATTGCTGCTTCTTTGATCCAGTCCTCAAAGTCCATTTTGCGAGATGACAGAATGATGAGGGAGTGTGTGAGATGAACGAGTGTGTTTTTGTCTGAGAAGGGGAAAAGAAATGGGATGGAAATGATGATGATAGAATGAAATCTGAATAATTGGCTGGGAAGAAGGGGGATTCCGTTACTTCCGTAGCGGCCTGGTTGAATTTGCTGAGTGGTGCTTGCAAATAATAGTAGTATGGTGCTGCCTTCCTTGACTGCCTGTCTCTCAAAGGTTTTCCGAGCAGAGCAAGATCGATCACAACTAATGCTAGGCAATCGCAGTCTCATCAAATAATTTCTTTCAAAATTCGCAACAACGTATGGATAAAGCGTCCCTTCTCAGTTTGAAAGTTGAGAGTGGCCTTCCTACCTCCTCTAGCTACAACCAGCTTCCACATCTTCAAGATCGCAAGGCAGAAAGAAGGGCGGATATGCACTCAAGGTGGTTTAAAAGTAAGGACGATCCAATACTCCCTCTCTAGGTATCGAAGTACGACCCAAATCAAGTTTACCCAAGTCAAGTCCAAGCATGAGCCAGCCGCTAGACTTGGGGAAGTCGGGCACTGAACGCCAATACAGATGCCGCTGCGTCGCTCTTATTGGAAGTGATGGCTAGGCCTTAGTCAGTTCTCGTTCCCTTCCAGGTAGGTTGGTTCTGTTCAACCGGCGGCACGAGTTCCAGTTCAGGTCTTAAGGGACAGCAATCAGCATACCGGCTCTTCCTTACCTCAGGATGGCCCCTAGTGGACGTGATGAACTGGAAACACAAGGGCGTAGGAGGGGAGTAGGAAACATGACAGAAAGGGGAAAGAAACGTGGGAAGTGGAAATGGAAGTGAAAGAGCAAATGGAAGTGACTGATCGAGGGAACGTTGATGGGCGACTTCAGGTTCGTTGGAAGACCTCTCACTCAGGCTGGCAGCCACATTCAAGATGACGATTAAGTTATGACGGGAGATACTACCGGAGGACGTTGATGGAGGAGCACCTCTAAAAGGTACTGTAGGAACTGACGGCTCAAGCCAGTATCAAAACATCCCGTCCCCTCCCTCACCCCATCTTCCATCATTACCACTCAACTTCTTTCCCACCGTGACCAAAGGCACCTGTAACTCACATAGCCCTCAACTTCTCCTTCCCCCTCTTCCTCTTCCCGCCCACCTCCTTCTGCTCCTCAATGTCCAACAGTGCCTCCCTCTTCTTCTCGCCCACCACCTTCAGCGCCTCCCTGATCACTCTCGTCTCCAAGTTGACGCCCTCCTCCGTCCACGCCTCCATCTGCCTTCCGACCCTCTGTTCGATCGCCAGCACCAGATCGACATCCCTCTGCCCCACAAACGTGACCGCATCACCCTTGCGGCCCGCACGCGCCGTACGACCAACACGATGAATATAATCGTCCGGATCGCGGGGAATGTCGTAGTTCACAACGATTTTCACCTCGGGGATATCGAGACCTCTGGCAGCCACATCCGTGGCTACCAAAATGCGCGCGGCCGAGGCGCGGAACCGACCGAGATTATCGATTCTCTGGCTTTGCGGCAGCTTGGAGTGCAGAGACGTAACGCGATGGTCGAGCAAGCGCAACAAGTGGTGTAGGAAATCGGCCGTGCTAGTGCGGTTACAGAAGATAATCACGCTCTTGTCCACGTTTTGAGGCGTCAAAAGGAACATGTGCAGGTAGTGCTCGCGGTGGGTAACCGGCACCTGGAGGTGCATCTGTCGCAGGGTGGCGGGGATGGCGAGGCGTTGGGTGTCGACCTCGCACACGAAGACGGGGGCGCGGCCGGGGATGGGCGGGCGCTCGGAGAGGGCTTTGACTTCGGGCGTCATGGTCGCTGTGAAGAGGAGCGTTTGGCGCTCGGAAGGAGGGGGGAGGACGGAGAAGCATTCTTCGACGTCGGGGAGCATGGAGCCGTGGCCGCTGTTGGCGAGCAAGCGGTCGGCTTCATCGAGCACGATGAACTTGACTCGGCGCAGGCCGCAGATGGTGTCCTCGCCTGAGGTGCGGATGTGGTCGGCGAGACGGCCGGGGGTGGCGATGACGAGGTGAGGCCGGTTGGCGAGGTCGATGGCTTGTTTGCGCATGTCGGAGCCGCCGGTGATGAGGACGGCTTTGAGGACGTGGGGTTGCGAGAGGGCGATGACTTGCTCCATGATTTGGAGGGCGAGTTCGCTGTAGCAAGTGGTTAGACTCTAGCTATTGTTTACGAGGGTTTCAGGGGTACTCAGAGTGAGTTTCAACGGAGCTTACCGAGTGGGTGTGAGGATGAGACCAAAGATGGCGGATGGGTTGGCAGCCCATTGCTGGAGAATAGGAACGGCAAATGCTACCGTCTTACCCGAACCTGTCCTACTGCCACCAATACAGTCCCTGCCCTTGAGGATCTCGGGTATACAACCCTTTTGAATGCCGGTTGGCCGCTTGATGGCCATGTTGGCGAGAGACTGGACCAGCCATGGGCGGACATTGAGTGCGTCGAAGGTGGTGTTGGCGTCGATAGGAACAGAAACTGTGCTGGCAGGCTCTGGTACTAGGAGGGTAGGTGTTATTTCTTCAGTCTTTTCTGTCTTGGGCGCCTCAGGTTGCTTTTTTTTGATGCGGGATGGGACGTTGTTGAAGACGGGCTTGACGGGGGCGACGGGTGTGTCATCTTGTTCGATTTGGGCAACAATATCGTCGATGGTGGGTGAGGTACGGCGTCGTTTCCTGGGGGCGTTGCTGTCTAGCGAGTCGGAATCTGAGTCTGAGCCCGACCCGGCGCTCTGGTTCTCCTCGTCGTCATCTTCGTCTGATACGCCCTCCTCTGAATCGTGTTCATCCTCCTCCTCCTCCTCCTCCTGGTCATCTGAACCAGCCGATTCGGCAGACTCATCCTCCACATCTAGTTCAGACCCAAAGTCGGACTCATCCTCAGAGTGCTCTGATTGTTCATCAATCTCCTCAGTGACGGCGGGCGCCTTGTTGACCCTGGATTTGAGGTTGGTATTGGCATTGGCCTTTTTGGCCTTTGTGGCGGTGGCGGACGGCATTGTTGGTTTGTTACTGTGTTTTTCGGGGGTTGAATGACAGATTAGGACAAGGTTGTGTCTTTGTTCAAGATGCCGTCAATTCGGTTTCGCTTGAGAACCGTGATGGGCGCGTCTAGCAGATTCGATGTGTTGTGGTGTTGATTATCGGTCGATAAACTGATAACGACTGCAATCGCTAGTAGGTAGGTATCAAAATTCAAAATTTTTGGTTCACCAAGGTTCTCGGGAGTGACCGAAACGGGAAAGCGTGCTGTAATGTCACATTCAGCGCCATTACGTAAGCATGGCATTCAGACTTCATGCCTCGAACTTCTACAGACCCGGAACCCTCACCCCGACGTTCTCCATCACCTGTGTCTACTACATATTGAATATAACGATACCGTGAGGATAGGAAGTATTGTGTTTCGTGATGAAGTGCCCATTTTGGTGGTGTTTCTCCTGCTTGCCCGACGTCCTTTCCATTCACGAACTTGCAGATCGCCGACACGACGTCCGCACACGGACCGCAAGCAGGCCTGGGCCTGTGGGGTAGCATCAAGACCCACCCAGGTACCTTGAAACGCATGCCGAAGCGCCAGCGAACCGCCAACGTCGCATAACAAGCGTCAGCCACCAAACCACCGGCGCTTACGTTTAGGACTGTTTTTTGTTTCCACATTCCATCTCATGGAATACGAAGAAGCAGCTGCTTTGATCTTCATAGTGCGACTTCTGGGCGCTTGGAAGAATGCAAAGAATAGGGGAGTTCTCTTGTTTAGGAACGAACTGAAGGAAAAAGGAGTCCAGGATCAGGGATTCTGTCAGAAAACATGTCGAGCTTCTGATGGTGTTATGCTGACTGCACTGTGTTTCCGAACAACGTCTACGTAAGGAGTACACATATCGATGACAGACGAGCAGCTTGTTCAGTCGGCTGAAAGACTGGACCTCAAAGAAGCAGCTCGTTGCTTTGATGCCCGGACCGGACCACGACAGGCGAAATCATGTCCTCCCGCGGGCCCCTTCCTGTGTCATCATAAGTGCCACAGAAGGGCAGTCGTTGACGATAATCCCAAGGCTACGGATCCCTATGGCCGCCGCTAAACCGGCCAAGTCTGGAGTGGAACCCGCGGTAAGGCAACACGCGAGCTTGCCCCGGCGATGCATGGGCTATCGGCCCTTACCCAAGGCTTGCCATCTGACGGCGATTCAGATACGGCCCCTCGTCCTCAGTCAGCACTCGGGCATTTCAATAATGATGGGCCATGTTGTGGTACTTAACCGGCACAGTGGCTTACGAGATTTGGCCCCCAACTGCCCCCATTGAGCAAGTAGGCAAATATGCCCGAACAAAGTGTCAGCATAGCAGTCAAAGGGGAAGAGTGTTTTGTTTATATGGTATGCTCAGGCCTCGAATGGTCGATGAGTTGTAATGAAGCTATGAGACGTTATAAGTCTATATCGCATACTCATCTCGATTCGCATATGCTGAGGTCCTTCATTGTCATCCATAAGTTCTCACCTGCTTCTAAACGAAGGTGTTGATCAAAACCAGCATGTCTCATCCACCTGGTTGGTTCCCTAGGATGATGACGTTAATCTCAACGCCTGAGCTGACTATGCCACAGTTTCTCTGGCCCATATCTCCTGAAACGCCGCTCACCCACAGTGAACCGAGAGGCACAGTGTCTCTCAACGACGTAGACAGTCCTTTCTGTGCCTCTCTGTTCAAGCACTCTGAGAGAAGAAAGATTGTGCGCCGTGCCCACATGCCGCAGCACCCGTTGAAGATGCCGGTGCCCCCATGGTGGTGTAAGAACGACAAGGCGAGACTGGTGGGATCGCGGGAGGGTTGAAGCGAAGACGGGCCAGACTGGCCAGTGGGAGTGTCGATCTGACGCCCTGTGGCGGCTTTCCAGCCTGCCAATCAGAGACTCAGAACGGCCGCTGTACTTAAGTCTAGCATCGTACGGATGCCATCAGATGGCACCAACCAGGGGACAGCCCGGCCCTGGCTCCCTGGCTCGCCTGGTTTGATGGCATGGGTGCTGAGCCTTTGATTCTTACGACAGAGAAACTGCCATCGTTTGGTTCCTATCCCTTTAACGGTGAAAATGTATCCTTTTTGCCAAGACCACCCTTTTACCTACATTATTTGGGGACTTCTAGAGGATTTGCTAAGCATACTAGTAAACTTATCTATATAATCGATCGACGATATTAAAAGTATACTTTTTACTAATAAAATTAGCAATTCTACATTGTCTATTAGAGTATTAAAATAGATTTACTAGATTATACCGTCTTTAAACTATTAAACGTAAATATTACTGAATCTATATTATTATTATTATTAAAATAAATTCATCATTTATTTTAAATTCCTCTATTAACAATCCTTACCGTACTAACGAAAGCGACTCCGCTACCAACATTAATAGGAATAGTTACCTCTACAACGAATTTGATATTAAAGCAAACCGCTTACCTAATCGCTAAATTTATCCCCACCCTAGTAAACTAAAACTAAATACTAACGACGATAAGGGGAATTTTATACCTAGTTTTAAAGACGAGCGCGAGCGTAATAATAAAAACTATAACGAAGGCCTCCCTAATGTCACAGGATTACCTGTGACTGCCTGTCACATGCACGGCTCCTGCCATAGGCAGTTGAGCCTCGTGCTGTGCCATTGCTGCCATTGGCCAATGRCACATTACGTGCATGTGTACGTGCGCTGGTCCCGGCTCTGGGCATGGCCTTTGTGCCTTGCCCTATATCACTAGACTTGCGTATACTTCTCTTCTCCTCTCTTCGTATAATTACGTATATCTAACCTACCCCTTAAGGTACTTTTGGCTTTGCTCTGTAATAGTTAATTGTACCTATTATTACGTTGCGAGCGTATAACTTTATTATAATTAATTGCCGCCATTGTAAGAATTTCCGATGTGTCCGTAATTATTGTATTATGATAGTTTTGGTCGTATTGCGCTAAAGGTTTAACTTTGAGTTCGATTAATAATATTAATATTATATTGTATTGTAATTCCCTAACGTTTATAAAGTAATACGCTTATTTAGTTATAAGGTAATATTCCCCCTTATTAATTAAATTAATTAATATTGTCCGTTACTGATGTAGACGTTGCTATTTTTACTATTGGCTTAATTGTCGACCCCGTTTACAAGTAGTTCTTTGAGAATATTATAGAGGTTTTTAACAGCAATCCTAATCCTAGTGCTCCAATTGAGTAGAGCGATTTTAATACCACTTCTGAATTTATTAATTACCTCGCCTTCGCTTACGTTATTATTATACTCGCCCGATTTATTGATTAAAATGTTATTAAAGCGAATTCCTTTATCGTAGTCGTTAACAATGCGTTCGCCGATAATACGAAGTAATTAGTAGATTAAGATATACTTATTATTAATTTTAATAGTAAAATCGCTTATTTTAAAAAGTAATTTATTATTATTTAGAATAAATTTACCGATATTACTATCATACTTATTACCGTTAACGAGGTTAATAGTTAATTTAGAAAGGATACGACCGCTAAATTCCGTAAAAAGAACGATATTATTAAGGAGTTTAAAAAGATTTTCCGTTTATAGATAAACTCCCTGAATCTATTGATCCGCTTAAATCCGACTTAAACGACGACGATATTAATATTATATTTACTTTAAAATTAAGGATTAGTAAGGACCCTAAAGCTTTTACTAGCGAGGGTAATACTATTGTTAAA
>RANZ01000706.1:0-13201 GCA_009805285.1 Neurospora terricola FGSC 1889 | reverse complement strand
GGGGGGGGGGGGGGGGGGGGGGGGGGGGGGGGGGGGGGTCAGAAGGGGCCCGACCTCATCCATCATTAGTACCGGCAGGCACAACAGGAAGCAGGGGGAAATGGTTCCCGTCAGTCCTTCTCATGTTTTGCAATACAATCCAATGTCTGTTGCCCATCTCCCACGTTCACCACGATCCCAATGAGGTTGCCGCGACTGAGTGCGTGCCAGAACCTGCAGTGTCAGCCTGAAGCGACGGGAACTACGAAAAGGATGGCTGGCGTCGCGCTTTGTGTTCCTCGTCTAGGTCTAGAAGTCAGCATTCCAGGTTTGTGCTAGTCCACCTCAGCCAACCAACCACCGAGTGGTGATCGAGCTGATCTCCTCTACGACCAACTGAATCTCAGCTTCCCGGGCGCAACACCACAAAGGACACCCCAATTCGTGCCTTCTGTATCATGAAACGGGTGTCGTTGTTGCAAGTGCATCGAAGCCAATTTCGATTGTGCCCCCACTGTTTGGGGACGATGCCTGATGGGCGGATGTACCAGCTCTCCTTCCTCACCTCGAACACTTTCACTTATCAATGCTGTCACAATTGCACCTTCCGTCAAGTCAATGCCTACGCCGGTCTCAGGGACTCCTGGGAAAGGAAAACTGTGCTCGGTCCTCCTCTCTCCAGGAACAGTAATTGTGGCGCGTGCCTTCGGCTCTCCGACGGAGTTGTGTCCATCTGATGTTCTAGGGTTCCATTTGGACCGTCCGATATTGTATGCATTGCAACTGCAAGGCACGGGGTTCTTTTCCATTTTCACTGTTTCCAACAAGCAGCGTGCCTGCGTTCCCATGTCCGATTGAGTTCGAGCACCCTGCTGGGGGGGTCTTTCAACATGCTTACTAGCACCACGTTGGTGGATCAACATATGCGTGTATCCAACAGAGACTTGTCACACCCGTGAGGTGCACATATGTTACCAAACTAACACATGTTGGAGCTTCAACAAATGTTGCAATATGTGTTGAAACTAAAACATTATGTTGGTAAATCCTTTTTTCAAGCAAAAAGAAGGGAATTCCTTCTTTGGAATTCTTCTTGGTGATGATGCATCTTCTTCTTGGTGAAAGCATCTTCTTCTTGGTGGATGCATCTTCTTCTTGGTGAATGCATCTTCTCCTTGGTGAATGCATCTTCTCCTTGGTGAATGCATCTTCTTCTTGATAATGCATCTTTAATACTTTTTTTTACAAAGTTACAATGGGTTTTATGGGATATTCCAGGCAGATGCCTGAATGCCCCACTCTGTCTTGGCGCACGCTCTGTTGAGCGTGGGACTGCTCTGTCGAGCAGGACATGCCATATAAGAGTGCTCTCCCTGTCAACCTCCGTCAAGGTTGACTGGATCATCAATTCATATCATATCAACCTAACGTTAGTCTCATATCACACCATTTGGACCCACAGGGTACAAAACGACTGCGCCACGTGTGGCGGGGAAGTGGATGTGGGCTGACAATAGGTTGAGCGTCTGTTATGAGAGACTACCTAACGTCTATCTTGCTCACACTCTGTGAAGTCGTGTGCGAGGTCCCAGGTTGAGGCTCTCGACAGTGCTTGTCTTAAGCTTCCTTTGACAAGACTGTCGTCAACCATTACACACTGTTGCTCTGTCCAGCAACCAGTTGCTCACTTTATCATTCTCTGTCAGCATCACTTGTGAAGCACTTCTTCGCGTAACAATGGGGAATCAAATGGGAGTATCATGGTTTAAAGCGTTGGAATTACTATCTAAGCTACGGAAGGAATCTATCATCTAATACGCGCGAGTGCATTGGAAAGAGGTATTTATATAGGAAAGTGGAAGGAGCGAGTAAGGTTTCTATGGAAGGAATGGAGTAGTCTCAGCTCTCAGACCCACTCCCCCAATTCTGCGGTAGTGAGAGGAGAGGAGMCCCACATTTTATGTGGGGCTGGTCCGCTAAAGGAAGTCGACAGGGGTTAATGTAATAGAGACTAGGAATGGACGAACTGGATAAATCGACTGTGTACTATAATAAACCGGCGGTATAGAACTTGTCTAGCTAATAAAATAACCATATTCGTACCTGCCAAATCCTCACAAAAATAATATATATATAATATCTATACTAAAGATCGTTAAAATTTATACAAACGAAGCTCTTTAATATACTAATTTACGTACAAAGGTACTAAAACCGTAAAATTTATATTTATACTACTATAATTACAAATTTATTAATATTAATATTACTAGTTTGACTAGGAGTACTAATACAATTACTAGTAAAACTACTACTAGTTAAAAGGTAGTAGCTAATAAGGGTTTAAGAACTGCTAAAAAAGAAAAGGTATTTCTTAATATAAGAGTATCACTATAAGCGCTATTGCTATAGGCGGGCGGTACTATTAATATTAATACCTGTAATATACTAATAATAGCGGTAGGGGGTAGGCGTATTATTATTAATTCTTGAACTCTCGTAACTGTACCTCTATTTATACCTCTCGTTATCATAATTCTCTTAATTTCTAGAATTTTATTTTTAACCTCTCTATTTCTAACCTTGCGCTCTCTACTTCTACCTTCGCCTCCTATTCCCTCTAATTAACTAATACCACTTTAATTATTTTCTTTTTCTTAGGAGGAAGCTATATTAAAGCCTTAAGGAGAGTATTATAAAATAGATTATATTTAACGCTAGAAAAGAAGGTAGGAAGAAGTATAATAAGTATAATAGTTATAGGCTAAGTACTATTATAAACCTTTTAATAATTAATAATAATTAAAAGGGAATCCCTCTCTCTACGTAATACTAACTATTCTATAGATAAAGGCTATAAAAAATATAATTAGTAAACTAAATATTAATAGAAGGATAATTAACGAAGGGATATTTATTATATTGGGTTTTAATAACCAATACTTATCGACTATATTTTAAAATATAATACCGTTAATCCTTATAATATCAAATAATATATATTAATAAAGCAAACTATATTACTTTGTAAAGTAAATAAAGTACTTTACTTTTAACTTTTCCAAATTATATTATAACCGTTTAAAATTATCGTTAATTAATTAAACCTACTTTTAAAATAATTCGAAGCTAGCGAAATTAATAATAAACTTCAAATCTGCTAAAATAATATACTTAAACTTCGCGACGTCTTTCGAAATTTAATACGTATATTTAATAATAAAATTCCCCTTTAACTGCTTAAGGGTTTTAATAATAGCTCCCAATAACTAATTCAAATCAATATAATGATTTTTAAATAATACTTTTAATACGCTGTAAGTACCTTCTATATGGAAAATTATACATATACTAAAATTATAATACAATTTAATAGTAAAATAAGCGAATTCGTACTTTAATGGAAAGTAAATAWAAAGGAGGTAATTAATTATAATTATAAAAAAATAGGTTAGTAATTAAATAAATAATAATAAATAAATATAATAAACGTACTTTTTTATTTAGGAAATTCCTTTAATATTACCCTCTATTATTCGTAGAACCCCTCCTCTATATTAAAGTATACAATTACCTTCTACGCGGCTAAAATCCTATCCGTATTATTAATTTATTTATAATTTAAACTAAAGGGAGTGCGGCTATTAATAAATTAAGTAAAGGGATTCTTAGTCCCTAATTCTAAATAATAATCGTAATTGTTTCTATTCAATAATTAAGCGGTAATTTAGCGAATAATAAAATCTTTATTAGTGGGGTTAATATCTATAGAAATATAGTAATCCTTACGGAAATAATTCCTATTACTATTGTAATTCCTTAACGCTATACTATTAAAATTACCTTCCTATTTCTTCTTAACGTTGAAGGCAACGTTCTTTATAATGTACTAAAGGCAAATTTAATACTAAATAATAGGGAAGATTACCCGGCAAACCTTTTTATAAGCCTTATTGTAGTCCGTAATAATAATTAAAGAGTAAGGGATATTATACTTCTTTAATATAGCTTCGATTTACTAAAATGCCTATATAAAGTAAACCTCCTTCTTACTGCTAAATAAATAATAACCAATATTAAAGGTCATATATATAGTTATTACGTTATAAATTTAAAGGAGAAATATATCGAACTTATTAATTTTATACGTATAATCCAAATTTATTACTTCTAAATTCTTCCTTAATTACTTAATATACTAAAGGTAAATTTAAAAGACTTTCTCAATTAGCCTAAATTCTTCGTTATTATAATAATAAACTTCTTTAAAAATCCTTTTTATTAATTATAATTTCTTAAAAAATTATTAAGTAGGTGTAAAGGCATCCGCTTCTCTCCTTCTATTAACTGCTAATACGTTAAATATATTGCGTTAAATAATAGTAATACTGAGGAATTTATTATAAGTAATAAATATAATATTTAATAAAGAAATTTTCAATTACTTCACCAACTGAAGGATATTAGCGGTTACTTCCTCTATATAATACTAACGACGGTTAATAATAAAATAAATAATATTATTAAGCGTAAAGAGATGGCTATAATCTCCTTTTATAAGGGTAAACTATTACGTCCTAATTTTAATATTAAATACTACTTTTCCTTACTATTTATAATCTCTCTTTATATTCGCTACCAACAGTCTTTTTAAAGGGGCATCGAAATCGTGCTTCTTACCCCCATACTTCTTACCTATAGTATACTCAATATCGTACCAGCCAACAAACTGAATTCTCTCCTCTTATTTATAATTACTAGCACGGCATTTAGARACACCAAACCCAATCTATCTAACGATATTATTAATTTCTTTAATAGTAATATCGATATTGTCCTAATAACGAAAGGAGAAGGCAACGAAATTAAGCTCATTTTTACTAACTTCCTCCTACTTATCTAACTTCTCTAATTCGCTAAAGGAAGAATTTAATGATGATAAGGAAGACGAAGAGGTAGAAGGGTAATGGCGGCGGCGGAAGGGAGCTAGAATTAGAATTGGAATTAGAAATAGCTTCTCCTCCTTAATGAACTTATTAATATTGAAAAATTTATTATTATTATCATAGGCCTTAATTTTAATCCATTCGAATGATAGGGTCGGGCTTAGGGCGCGAGCGGGCGCGAGCATAAGAAACGAAGTAATTAGATCGATAACTTCAAGTATTTCTACATATACGGTTAATACCTATACTAATTAATTAAACCCCTCAATACCATACTTACTAACCGTAATACTTTAGCGACAGCGATAACAATATATTTAATTACTTCACAACGGCGACGGCGATACTTCAATTGATATTACAAAGGTACAGAAATATCACATGATATCATTTACTAGCAAATTTAGTAGGCGCTAACATAGTTATCCTATTGGTTAACTAGGTTCTACACCGCCGGTTTATTATGGCACACAATCAATTTATCCAGCTCGGGAATAGAGAAGGAAAGAGTACTTAGTCTCAGTCAGAACCCGCACCTCTGAAACTACCCACCCTACCCAGCCCCACACTATCACACCACTCACTAGCCACTGTCCCCCCTTTCTTTTTCTGCGAGACCCACATTTTATGTGGGGTAAGAGTGGAACTCGTGACGAGGGCGTCTGTGACAGAGACTAAGAGTACTTGCTAATAGCCAAATCAATTCAATATCCCAAAATTAAACAATATAAATTACAGTCAACATAGCAATAAGAATGAACAATACTTGAAGTTGCTAAAGATACTATCAAATTTTCAAATATTCTTAATAAAAAGGGTTGAGATAGGGTGAAATGCCAAAAAAAAGGCTATTAAGGTACTAAACTAACAGCCCCCTAAGATCCATGTTGAAATACACCCCCTTCCCTCCAAGGCATATGCAATCACGAGCGAGCGACCTAATGGCTCCCAGACAAATTGTTTCTTGCATTTCTTTCTGAAACCTTTGATGTCGAGGCTTTTCGGTCCTTGGCGCCGAACAAGAAGGATTTCCTTCGATTTTCCCTCCACCTTCCTTGTCCGTCACAGGGCCGCCTTGGATCGCTGGAACCGCTGGAACCACTGGGTGACAGGCCCCACCAACCAACCAGAGGCACCAACCACTTCTCCGCGCATCCAGCCCCAGCCATCCAGCCATCCAGCCATCACATCGCAGGAGGACAATCCACTGATCCACCATCCCGTCCCACCCTCCACTCTCACTGCCCGCCTCGCGGATGTGCCAGTTTTTGGTCCAATGCGACGCATTGCGACGGGACACCAACCGCCGCAAAAACACGAACAGGAAGATTCTAGGATTCAGCCGAACAAGTGCCCTCTGCCTTGGCTGGTCACTGTTTGGAAACTAGGACGAGGAAATCACCTCGCGTCACACACTTGACGACCGGCCAGACCAGACCTCATCCTCTGTCTACACACGTTCGCTCAGGACCGCATAGCTTTTCAGGTTTCAACTCTTCGAGCATCTCGTTCGAAGTAGCCTTCTCTTGCTGCGATACCAGGCACCGGCCGTTTGTTCCGGGGCTTGTCTACGGAAGCCCCGATACTACGCTCACTTCCACTTTCATCGGCGTCCGAGACAAAGCGTCATTGTTTGTTTTGTCGCCTGGCATCGGGTCTGGACTGTCCCACGAGTCTGCGACACTGCAACACCGGGAACACCTCGCTCGTAATACCCATCTGTTTTCCGTGTTCACCAACTCAACTCTCTCTGGTATGCTGCCTCCTGCTCGATTCCTTGCGGCTGTTGCTCATTTGGTTTGTCCTCGTACTAAGTTATTCAATGTACACAACAGCTGAGCATTGTCCCTTGTTTGCTCTGATTTCCAGGACACTGTCTAGTCCCAAACGCCGCGGAATCGACACTGTTCTTCCTCCTCATCTGCATCTGCGGCCGTTTAGAGCCTGGCGCTCATGACCTACGCTGCAAGTCGACCAAAGAACACCTGACTGTTAGACTCGTCTGAGCTTGTTGCTACACGGACACTCCTGCGCCCTCCCATCCACTCGCATCCCGTCCTCGTATCCGAGAATGGCACACCCAAGATATTCATTTGACGACGACCAAATGGCGGAACGAGAACCTCTTGGTCCATCAGCATCTCCATACCATTCACGAAACCAGTACTATCCGCCCTCGCGTTCTCAGCAACAGTACCAAGATTCATTCCGTCCGCCGTCCGCATCCCGACCCAGAGCCCATCCGGATTCTGCCTTTGAGCGACTTCGTATGCAGAGACGCAATAGTCAAGGACAATCATTAGAAAGGAGTAATGGCGATGGCAACTTCAGAGCGTACGTACCAGCTGGTACGGCACCCAACAGCTACGAGCCACAAGATATAGTGTCGCCTATATCCCCTCCCCAGCCGCCTCCTCATCGCGCCGAGGGAAGACCATGGGGTAATGATCAGGTTAGCTACTCGGAGTTACAACGACCAAGGGCCCTCAGCAACATCACTCCTGGAGCGGACGACTTCAGCAAAGCTGCTGCCGGTGGTATGACGGGGATTGCGCTGACTGTCGCTGACCAGACTGCGAGGGAGAGCGGCCTCAACGCACTTCATGGCCCCGCTTACCCAAGAGAATACGACCAACAACCTATTCCAACGCAATTCCAAAGCCAACAGACCCCCGGGCCCAATGCGCGCGCAGCATCGACCTATCCCCAGGCGCAGATGCCTTATGCTAGTCCATATACACAAAACAGCGGGCCCCCTAGCCTACAGAACAGTTCACAGGCACTAAATGCTGCGCAATATGCGCCTGGGGCCGGTACACCTGGGCAGGCAAGTCCCTCGAGAAGCCCACCCCAAGGTCCTGGTACGACAGGTATTTACACGGACGATCCCTTTCTGAGCTATGGCCGTCCTCAGCCACCAGGTCTGGGGGTTGTCGATCCGCTCGCCGCTCTTGATGACGATGGCGACGACGGGCTCAACTACCACCGCAAGTCGAAAAGGAACAGCATGCTCAGCCTCGGTAATGGGAGCAACAAGAGCGCTGCAGCCATTGCTGGCACCGCTGCGGCTGGCGGCGTCATTGGCGGTCTGGCCAGCCGTAATGGGAGCGACAATGTCTCTGGCTATACTCCGATGAAAAACAATGTCCAGATGACCGACACTATACAAGCGGCTAGTCCATATGATCCAGGTTTTGTAGCTGAAAAGCCTGGGTGGAACTCTACAGGCAAGTCGAGCAGTAAGGGCAAGAAGTGGAGGTTAGTGGCCATCCTGGCGCTTGCCCTTCTTGTCGCTGCCGGCATAGCCCTCGGAATAGTATTCGGTGTTGTGCTCAAGCACGGCGGAGAAGACAAGAAACAGGGCGAATCCGCTTCTGATGACACGCAAAAGAATGGGGATCTCGACATCAACTCTTCCGAAGTCCAGGCGCTCATGAATAACCCCGACCTACACAAAGTGTTCCCGGGTATGGATTATACGCCACTTAATTCCCAGTACCCGGATTGCATTCACAACCCTGCCTCGCAAAATAACATCACCCGTGATGTCGCGGTTCTGTCACAGTTGACCAACACGATTCGGCTTTACGGCACCGATTGTAACCAAACCGAGATGGTCATCCACGCGCTAAAGCAGCTGAAACTCGACAACACGATCAAAATTTGGCTGGGCGTCTGGCAGGATGGCAACACCACGACTAATGATCGTCAGCTCTCCCAGATGTGGACAATCCTCGACACTTACGGCGAGAAATGGTTCAAGGGTCTTATTGTAGCTAACGAGATTTTGTTCCGCAAGGAAATGACTCTCACCAGTCTGAGCACACTTCTCTCCGACGTCCGTACAAACCTCACCTCCAGGGGCATGAAGCTACCGGTGGCAACCAGCGATCTTGGCGACAACTGGGATGAATCACTGGCCAAGGTGAGCGATTACATCATGGCGAACATTCACCCTTTCTTTGGCGGTGTCAACGCTAAGGAGGCAGCGGCATGGACCACGACTTTCTGGCAAAACCAGGCCGGCGCCTTCATGAAATCGGACAAGTCCAAGAACATCATCAGCGAGACAGGTTGGCCGTCACAGGGTGGGTCGGACTGCTATCCGGATACTAAAACTACCAATTGCCCTGATCGTGCGGTGGCCGGCATTACTGAGCTGAACCAGTTCATGAGCGATTGGGTATGCCAGGCACTCGCCAACGGAACTAATTATTTCTGGTTCGAGGCCTTTGACGAGCCTTGGAAGGTGAGGTTCAATACCAAAGATCAGCAATGGGAGGACCACTGGGGTCTCATGGACGTGGACAGGAATCTCAAGAAGGGGATCAAAATTCCGGACTGTGGTGGCAAGATGGTACACTGAGCGACGAGACGAGAGTTGCGTTCTGTGTTTTTGGTTATGGGAAGACAAAAAGGAGGCAGCGCCACGGTGCGAATCGCGACCTTGGTTCCGACGTGGTCTGGGACACCGACGAGTTAGTACTGGATTGACCACGCAGGGTTAATGGTATAACTGGCGTGTTGTTGTTTCGATGACAACGAAGCCAGAAAGGCTTTGGCATGTATATGATGGAATGATGACGAAAGACAGGATGTATGTGTCATGAGATGAGGACATGGAAAGGGATACATTATATAACCTGATCGCGATATATATCATGGGTATGGGAGAAAAGATATTGCTGCTGGGGCTTGCTTTGCTAAGTTGAACGGAAATGACGGCCTTGGATTGCGTGGCCTTGCATTACTTACCATCAGCTCCCTGCGTGAGCTGCACCATAATTCTTCGAGATAGACCACCATACATACCGCTTTGCTCTTCTAATCTTATCGTCGCGTGGGCTGTCAATCTCGCCTGGAATATGTTGGCGTATCAGTCACCACCAGCGCATAGACGTTGAGTTTCATATCGAGCATATTAGTTACAGATCACTTCAACGGTGGACAGTCAGTCGGTCGGTCGATAGGCATCCCCAAATCGGTCCGTCCGGATAAGTTGCTCCCCCCACCTACCGCTTAGGCGAGGGTAGTAAGGGAGTTGAGAAATATGACATGTCAAGTGTTTGAGAAAACCTCACAACAGACGAGGCCTCCGACGACCAGTCCTTCCAGTCTACCGTTAACGGGTTATCAGCCTCCGCAGAGATTGGAACACTGGAACACTGGAACATCCCAATCCCAATGTCGTTCCACGTGTCACCAGATATTTTGTGCAAGATAAAGAGTCGTGGGAGTGGTGAGTCGTGGTAGCAAGGTATGCCACCGTGACTGTGACTGACCTTGACTGTTACTATGGCCATGATGGTGACCGTGGCTTCTCACGGATGGACACACGGATTCTTCACATGTCATTGACATGGTCAGAAAGACCCGCCCGACGGACCGATCTTACCAAATCAACCCGGTAGTAGCTGGCTGCTGGAGTATGTCGAGGTAGGTAGTATGTATTAGTAGTCGCGGTGGTAATATCAATAGTAGTGAGAMCCTGGATGATGGACGTAGGTGATCTGTCAGGTGATACAGATGCAAGGGAGACTCTGTTCAGTCCTGCGGAAGATTTCAGAATTCCGTTGTCAGTCTCTTCACCTACAAGGAAGGTTATCTTWGCGAAATGTGGATATGGGGATGAGAAGTTGTGATTGTAAGTCTGGGCGGCTACATATATGGGCCATGGTTCTTTCATATAAGATCTGAAATGATGTGATGTGATATCAATCGATGATTATCATGGTGGTGGGTAGGCTGCTAATTGACAGTTAACGGCTTTTTTATATTACATGCTACCCTGTAATATGCCCGCCCTGTTGATCCCACCCATGGCAATGAACGGCAAGGCGGTTGACGATCCTGAATCTGATCTGATATGCAGCTGCCTGATGTACCGATTAATCTCGGGGCGTCTTGAAGGTTCATCAGGGTCTTGGACGTTCAGTGTCCGTGGTGGTGTTGGTTGGGGGGGGGGGGGGGGGGGGKGGAGTTTTGATGTGAAGCAGAGTCGACGGGTGAACTGGGAAATTGTTCGCCTCCGTAACCGTTTTCCTGTCTTCTATGGTTAGCTTTTTTGATTCGAGTCATGCAGTCTTCTTCCTGATTAGTTGAAATGGCTGGCTGGCCAGGCCTCAGTTGGTGAGCCAGCTTCTCTCGCATTCTGGGTGCTCATTTCAGCTTCATCTCTCCTGTGTTCTTTGTTATCTTTGTTACTCTTTCATCAGTCCGTGGTCGTCGTCTTCCTTCGGCATTTTTTTCTTTGTATGCAAGGTTCCTTCTCGGCCAGGTAATGGTGTCTCGGTATTTACCGACGCGATAGACGCCACGGCGTTGTGCGCCTCGATCAAGGCTTGGATGGTGAATAACTTGACAAACCTTCAATCAAGGATATCAGATATGATGCAGGAAAAGACATCATACGATGAAAATATCTGAAACGCTGACTCCTTCTTTCTACTCTCCCCGTTGTCTCGTCTCATGACTTCTTGCGGAAGTAGTTCAGGCTCATAACGCAGAATGGTCAAAGTCGGTCAGCGTCCGAATCTGAGTTTCTTGCCTGGAAGTTGGCATCAACTGGATGTTGACCGTAAGCCAAGTAGACCAAATCCGGCTTTTCCATCTCTTACTTGTTTCAAAAACAGCTCCAACTCCTGTCGAGTCAATGGAGTGATGACAAATGATTTGGTGAGCGAAAGGATGTGAATGGACGGAAAGATGCTACCCGACAATAAGAGACACTGCTTCTCAGCGTTCGGCAGGTGTTATCCGAATCTAACCGGCCTTTTCCCATCATTTTGCGAATGACTTCATGCCAACACTCCGATGTCGAACCGTGAGATGACGAAAGAGTAGCAACACCTTGTTGGCCCAAGTCATGTCCTCTTACTCCGCCCAACGAACTCTTTTTTTTTTTTTCACCGCCGACGCTCTAGCCGCCTACGTCTCATACAAGCGGACGAGCTGGGTCATGCCTGCCTGCAATGTTGCGATGCTGCAGCGTGTCAAACCTTCGCAGGAGCTCGCAGGATACATTGTGCGTACGCATCTCGACTATAGATGCCCAAGCAGAATGGATAGAAGTCTTCTGTGAAACGTCAATATGCCTCCTCAGCCCAAAGGTAGAAGATTCTCATGTTGTGTAACTTGAGGACATGTGACAGCGGCTTGTGGTCTGTTACACAATACCAGACTGACATGCTGTTTGGGTACCAAGTAACCAGGTAGGTAGATCCTATATCTGATCATTCCGATATTCTCTCATAACAAGATCGGAGAGGAAGGCGTGTAGTTTCTGCAAGGATCGAAACGGGAACAGAATTCTCTATGTCTGCCTGCGGTCTGGACCCGGAGTTTACGGAGTGCAACTCAACCGTATCTCGACGAAGCCCGAATCTGTGGTTGCATCTTTGGTTAGGTCGATGTACATGAAATAGAGAGCAAACTTCAAGCCAATAACAAAGCAATTGAGGGTCGAGTGATGATTCTTTTTGGGGTTCCTGTGGGAAAGGTGGCTTGTCTACTTACGAGTACCRGTTGGGCCTAATTTGATATGCCCTGACTTGATATCCTGCTTCAGTGGCCTGGCATGTTGTGCTGCTTCGAATGGCCTTGGGTCGACCAGTCCAGGTAGAATATGAAGACGGGGTACAGGTAGATTAGCTGAGATCATGTCTGACGAGATCTTGTGTGTCGCAAATCAATTGCTTGATTCAGTACCCTGATGATCAGCTTCGGTACTAGTACAGTGCCTTTGTAGATCTGTCATGTATGTCATCCGGCAGTAGTTGGTTGTGATGACCGGCGACACCTGCGTGGCGTATGATATTTTTGCCAATTGGGTCATGGTTTCCCCAACATGTCCTCTCTTATAGTCGGGAGCCGGATCCGAGAGGGTGGTAATCCCCATGCGAGCACACGCATTGACGGGCCACAGAAGATCAAACAAGGAATATCAAACAAGGAATATCAAACAAGGAATATCAAACAAGGAATATCAAACAAGTCCCAGGAAGATGAAAGATGCAATGAATGACAAGGCTGAGGCCAGGAGGGATTGTGTGTGTGTAAGACGCTGACCGCCATCTGCGCCGCTTCAGTCCAAGTCTCAGATATCAAACCATATGCTGACGACGTATGGCTGGCTGCCTGTCAAATGTCGACGAGCGGAAAAACGATAGGCGAGATTGTCCCGAGGTAGTCATACTGGTACTCTGGGTAATACATGCAGCCAGCCATACGTCGTCAGCATATGGTTTGATATCTGAGACTTGGACTGAAGCGGCGCA
>RANZ01000705.1:0-13236 GCA_009805285.1 Neurospora terricola FGSC 1889 | reverse complement strand
GCGAGGCGGTTCCGATCGCGCTCGCCTCAACTTCCCTCCAGTTGCCCCTCCTTTGTGCTGATGGAGGTGGAGGGAGGGGCAGGGGAATGGGGTMAAAAAAAAAAAAAAAGGGTTGAAGCAAGCAAGAAAAGACGGTAGGGCAGGGACTTGGATCAAAGGTCGGTCGGTATACGAAAATGACAGCGGTCCCGAATAATCGCAAAGAAGTACTGACGGGCCGGGTTCAAGAAGCTTGGGAATGATGCGAGACGCATTTCGTGTCGTACCTCTAGTCAACCTCTCCGTCTCCGAAGCTTCAATACCGTTGGCTCTTTAACAACAGTTATTTTGGGGTCCTGACCGGCACCCGCTCCGGGGGCGGTTTGGGTATTTGGGTACCGAGCGTCACGCCTTTTTCAGCCTCGTCCACTGGCAGTTGTCTTGCATCCCCCCGCCGTCACCCGCCATTTGTCTTTCAAAAAAGTGCCAGTGCAGTTGAGCGGGTATCAACTGACCTTGGTGGGATGAGGCGCTTCCCCGGACCAAGAAAACCAAAGTGACAGATGACCCCGTCCCCCCGCCCTACCGCAAGTCTTTGCCACTCGGGCCCGGATATCGGTATCGTCAGCCGTACTATCGTGGTCGTATCGTGGTTCCGCGTCGTGGTTGGCACGTACAGCGTAGCAAACCAAGGCGCCAAGCCAGAAACGACAGTAACGGGGAACGGGGTCATTTACGGATCCAACATGACGGATTTTGCCGCAGTGTGCGTAATCAACGAGGAATCCGTCGTATGATCAGGGTCAAGGCCTGGCCGTCGGGAGGAGACCGGCTTGGGATCTCAAAAGGCAGGCCCCGTCTTGAACTGCCCGTTCTGTCAAAAAGACAGTTAGGACAGCGATTGTGATGGCAGTTGAACCCGAGGAAAGACGGAGGCAAAGACGAGCAGAGTAGCAGAGCAAAAGAGGAGGTCAAGGAGGGGAAGAGCCGTGCGTGCGTCCAAGGTTGTGCTTGTGTCTCCGTGTGTCCGTGTCCCTAGTCCGTACTATGTCGACCTGGGTTGAAAAGAAAAGATATGCAAAAGATATGGCCCGTGTCGCCAACGGATCACATCCCGTGGTTCAGGTCACAGAAAGGTTGTCCAAAGGTTGAGCAGCTTGTATGGCCCCAGATTCGCCCAGGCCCAGGCAATAGACGGGAAGCTGCTTTTACACTGCGTGTACTGTCACCACTGCGAACCCAGATTGGCTGCGCTTGCTCAATGTGCCGGGATGAATTGAGGTTGGCGAGTGCGAGTGGACGGAGGAGCGAATGGAGCGGGCCAAAGGCGCCATGGGATACGGTGCTCCATGTCCCGCAAGCGCCGTTCTCGCAGAGTGGACAGCTCTGCCAGCCAACGAGCCAGCCTTTGCCGCATTCTCAATGGATGGCCACCTAACTCGCTCTATCAACCTTACCTGCGTTACCAATGCAGCTGTCCTACATGAGCACGCGTTTTGTCTACTGTTGGTCGATTATCTTGATTGTCAGGGCAGACGACGGGTGTCTTAACCCAAATGAGAGTAGTTAGCCCCTAATCAAGAGAGCTGTCAAGCCCAAAGAGCTCGAGACGGGCGGACTATAATAATTAAACAGGAGGAGCTGTGGGACCGAGGACACCCTAAAAGTTCACAGGCTAACCTTACCAGTGGGCAGGTCGCTTGGGTCACGGTTGCAGCAAGCCATGCATGTGAGGTGTGTACATATCTAAAAGATGTGTGTGTAGGCATGGGATCTATGTGATTTCAAGCACGCCAACGGGAGTGAGTGCCATTGAGGAGGCTCCGAGGGTCATGATCATGTTCAAGTTTCTGGGAAGAGGACTGCAACTTTCTTTTTGTCCAGACCAATCATCTGGTCAGATGCCGGTCTGGAGAGATAAAGATAGGTCGAAAAGTGTTTGCCTGGCACGAGTTCTCAGGACCATCCCACCGGCGTCATGACGGTACGGTAAGGTAGTCAAAGTTGACGTCGGGGACGAGGTCATGATCAACTTGAACACCAAGATCAAAAACAAGTTGAAGACTGTTTGAAAGGGACCATAAAACGTGATGTATCTGTCAAATGGAGTTATGCTTGTAGGTAGGCATGCTAAAAGTCACGTTTTGGCTAAAGGGCGCCTCGGCTTCGCGGTGTCTCTCTCGCCCATTATTCGGGCAGGCATCATGATCGAGGCATCGTGACAGCCCCAAGACCCGAATTCTGTGACTCTGGACAACTTGACATCTCCCATCCCGAACTGATCCTCCTTCCGCCGGCTCTGCCTCCGAGTCCGTTTTGACAAACCACCGAATAAGCGAAACTCTTAACATTACCTCTTTTATTATTACCTTACCCCCGTCGGCCCAGGATCCATTTGCTGGAAAATCCCAAAGCTTATTAGAGGGGGATCCGTAGGGGCCGCTGGGACCACATTGCAGAGGGGAGGTACCTGCCGGGCCAGGTACCTAAGTACTGGCCGTCCAGTGAGCCCATGCTGCCAGACTGTAGGAACCTGGAAGGCCAGAGCCACCCACCTGTTGAGCGGTCCCCACAATAAACACCATTCTCCACGGGCGCATCCAACGCTTACCCGCTAATCGAGCCTCCCCATTGGCCCAATCGCTCCCCTCCAATCCACTCTGGTCCTGCTACCCATCCACTCCATCCTGGCCAGCCAGACCTGTTGTGCCAAGAGCCCAGGTGAAAGTTGTACCTCTGGGAAGTATCGTCGCTAGCGGGCAGGTACTGCACAGACCTACCACCACCTCCTCCACGGCCTACGACGGGACCTCACACGCCCGCGAGTCCGCCCGGTGGACACCCGTACTCCCCAACCACACTACATAGCACTGCCAACCACTGGCAGCCATTCAACCCCCCCGGCTGCTCTTCTTCTTATCATTCTTCTCCCTCACATCATTCTTCCCCCCCCCCCCAAATCCATAACCTCAACCTCAACCATCCAGGACGACCATCACGACGACGACGTGACGACCACTTTTCAAATCCCCGCCGCCCTTCTCAGTCGCTGAACGCCTATTCCAATTGCCACTCCTTCGTGGCTGCGCCTGTTAGAGCTTCTCTCTGCAAACACGCAACAACACTACCTCTACTCCTCACTACTACCACCACCTAGTACTACTACTACGACTTCCCACATTCCACCACATTCCGACTCGCGGCGAAGCCCCGGCTCTCACTGCTCTTCTCCCCTGATTCATATCTGTCGTCCGCCCCTCATCCAAGCTTTCCTTGGTGCTGCTCCAGCTTCCTCGACACTTGGACATCCGCAAAAGTACGACAGCAAGACTCCATCATGGTGGGGAACAAACAGGTGTTATACAAGTTGGTGGTGCTCGGTGACGGAGGCGTGGGGAAGACTGCCTTGACCATCCAGCTCTGCTTGGAGCACTTCGTCGAAACCGTGAGTCTGCTCTTCTCATAACCGTCTCCCTTCACGCTGATCATGTGCCTACGCAATCGTATATCCCGGCATTGCTCACGTCCCTCCCTGGCTGGCTGGCTGGCCAACAAGCCGCCTACCTGCATTCCCAGCTTATCGCTAACCTCGACGATTTAGTACGATCCCACTATCGAGGACTCGTACAGGAAACAGGTCGTCATTGACGGCCAGGCATGCATGCTAGAGGTTCTGGACACAGCAGGACAGGAAGAGTACACGGCACTACGAGACCAGTGGATCCGAGATGGCGAGGGCTTCGTGCTAGTATACAGCATCTCATCACGCTCCTCCTTCTCGCGCATCAAGAAGTTCCACCACCAGATTCAAAGAGTCAAGGAGTCGACCTCGTCGCCGTCAGCGTATCCAGGATCATCACCTCTCGCCGCTACCAACCCGTCCGCGCCTGTGCCGATCATGCTAGTGGGCAACAAGAGCGACCGCGTGACGGAGCGCGAAGTCTCTACACAAGAAGGACACGCTTTGGCGCGAGAGCTTGGCTGCGAGTTCACCGAAGCGTCGGCAAAGACACGCACAAATGTTGAAAAGGCCTTTTACGACGTCGTCAAGCAGCTGCGAAAACAGCGACAGCAAGGACAATCAGCACCGCGCATGCTACCGCCATCAGGGAACAGCAAGAGCGAAAAGTACAGTGGGACAGAAAAGCCCAAGCGTCCTCGTGGAAAGTGTGTGATTATATGAGCGGTTTCGCAATGGGTGTTGGGTCTTTTGGCAGGTACTGATGAAACGATGTCGCACTTCCTGCCTTGCTTTCCCTTCCGGGGCCCCGGGGGGCCGGCCGCGGCCCACACAGAGCCAGACCCCGTTTTTCCCTCCCCCAGTTCTTGGCGCAAAATGCCTCGGGCGATGCGCGAATATCCCCGACCCGGGACCCCGGATATGTCCCAACACGTACGGCCGGCACATCAACTCGGGCGTTCTCGTCACATACTTGCACTCATTCGGGCTCGTATCCGAAACGACTACTCATTACTGAAAAAAAAACATGCCGATTTCTTGCGCATATACCACAACCACCCACACACTCGCATACGCTCCATACATTTCACACTTTCTCATCACACATGACACCAACGACGTAACCGAATTCTCCACGTGGCGAATGGCGCACGATTTAAAAGAGGGCATCCGATTTGGCGGGAGGTGGGAAATGGGGGAAAGGGCGTAAATATCATATTCACTTCTGTTTCTTTCTCGTTTAATTTCTCGACCAGGTAGTTGGAGAAAGTGTGTTTTCTGGTTTCACCCTTTCCCTCCTTTGTTTTCACACATGTTTTTACTTCTTTATTTTTCTTTTGTTCGGGTTTTCACAAAGCCACCGATTTTCGTGGAGGGGTGGTTTCTTTGGAGTTTGGGGGGGGGGGGCAACAACACAGAAGGAACTGCATATCCCCATCCTAAACGGAAAGTTGGCGACTAGATATACCGGTCTTGGGCATTTGGGAGGGGGAAGGGATATCATCCAGAGTCTGGTTGGCCCTGGGCTGGGCCGTTCTCAGCGAGAAGACGGCGGCAAGGGCACCAAAGGAGAGGGATAGGCTGGAAAGTGCTATGCGCAAGGACGCAGCGGGAATTCTTGTATGCTCATCTGGATGCGCCAACGGGTGTAGATGGCAAAGAGGCTCTACCAAAAGGGTGGCCATGATGGAGACAGAGCAAGGGCGTGTATTTTGGAAATCATGGAATGATTCCATTACCTAGCTTGATACCTTTTAGCTCAGTATTGCAGATGCTGTGAACATCAGCCTTGTCCCAAGTGTCTCCAGAGAAGCCGTTTGAGTTCAATCGTCGATACCCAAGCGGTCTTTTGAATGCAATGTGTGTTTTCGATCTCAGCTGTTGCTTGCACACCGTCTTATTCTATGGGGGTTGGTGATTGGGTCGTTGACAGAACAACGGTGATATCAACTTGGTCGTGTACGGGGATCGCAGAGCTACACCAAAGACCACTACAGCTGAAAGTTGCGGGGTGGTTGGTGGGACAACCAACGAGCACAAGATGAGTATCGCGGACACACAGACCTTGTACGACCACGTTATACGCTCGATTGATATCGTGACCCGTCCTCCGCAAAACACAATTGGTAGGTATCGTCCTAACTTTCATGGCTAGTGTTCATCTCGTAACTATCTGGTAACCGCGGACTCTGCATGTTTGTACGTACATAAGTAAAGCCCCGTGCGGCGCGGTTTACGCGGGTTAGTTACGGGCGGGTATGTACCACCTACCTTACCTAGGTACCATATCATCATTTTTCTTAGCTGTCACCGCTGCATAGTAAAATAAGTCGATCATCATGACCACTATCTCAAAACAGAAACCAAGGCAGGCAGATCATCACCCCTTCACAAAGAAGGTTCTGACTATCTGACTAAACTAACCCTCCCCTACTCCCCTCCCCCCATTGTTATATACAGTAGTTGTCTCGTTTTATTGCGCAAAGATCCACCGAAATCTTAAAAAAAACCATGGAAACAAGGCGAACCGTCTAAGCACTATCAACTAGACTTAGAGTACCTTACCTCTAGGCAGACTTCTTGATATCTTTGACCGAGATATGGACATACATACATACGTACAAACATATAGCCAAGGCGGCTCGATACTCCAAAATGCCGGCCGTGATGCCAAGTGCTTGCATGACTGCCGCTTCCTGAAATAGCTTGTTGCTGCTGCAGGACAATATACAGGCATGTCAGGCAGGCAGGTTGGCGGGCAGACAGATAGATCACAGGCATGACAGCGGCGGCGGTATCGGGACGACGCGGGACAATTAGGACAACCACTGCTACCTTTTTTTTTTTTTACAAGTGAGCAATTGGATTTTTGTTTGCCCATCTATCATCTATACTTAGCTACTTACAAACCGCTACTCTATAAGTTACCGCACTGCCGCATCAAACTTGAGAAGATACGATACGAAATGCGCTTTCACGGCGCGGCGAAAGCGCTTCGCGAGAGAAAACCACGAAAGCGAAAGCGGACCGGACAGGATGGATGTCTCTACACCTCTATACAGATGTGATGTGATAGACAAGGTCAAGATCAAGGAAACGAACATGGGCAGGGTCGTGAGAATGGTGAGACGGATTGGACAGACGGACGGGGTGAGGTGAGACTGGCCGTTCGGAGCGAAGAGCGGGAGTGACCGAGCGCTCCGCGCCGCCGCCGCCGCCGCTATTATGGAGCCCCATGATGGACCATGGTGAGGCATGGTGAGGCATGCTTGGTGATGAGCATAATGAGCAATGATGGGCATGGCTCAAAGCGCATGCCACGCCATGGACAAAATGCCACCCGGGTGCCCCGGATGCCGTCCGTTTGGATCATCTGTGGAGGGTGTCTGGGTGTGTGTGGGTGAATGGGGAATTTTCTTTGAATGCTTGTTGGTTGGTTGGTTGAAGAGAGATATTGTTGTCGTCAGCACGCTACGGGGGCTATCACTATGCTATGCGCTACTGTACGCATCACAGACATAACACACCCAACCCGGCTTTTTGGAGGGCTTCAAATGGATGCGATTGGATTTCCACACAGGGCAAAACGACGTTCAATCCAACAGAGAGATGAGAGACGACAGACCAATGGGTACGCATCCGGCTCGTTACGTCGTTTTCGTCTTCCTGGAGGTTTTGTTAGGGGTGGGTGGTAGGTAATATCGAGGACTGAATCTCAAAGCCGAAGATGCGACACAACCGGGCCGTTAGAGCTTTTTTCTTCTTTCCTTGATGCAACTACATATCACAATCATCGCTAACAACCACCCTTTTTAGGTACGTATAGGGCAACCATCCATTAACATCCGTTCATATGCCATGTCCTAACACTTTCTACCTATTCCCGCCGTGCCATCGCTCCGAACAGCTTTAAAGTGGACCAAACGTTCCGCATGAAAGGGCAGCATCGCGAAAGCTACCTGTACCTGTTGCTGGCGGCATCGTCAAAAGAGACATGGCTCGGTGTAGCATGGCGACAGGGCATCAAAAAGGAAAGTGGAAAGAACAAGAAGGGAAAAAAAAAACCTTTTGAGGCGGATTACCGAACTGACGTGATTGACAGCTAACGTGTCCGGGGATTGCATTCCTTCTTTCTCGACAAGGAAAACAAGACCGAAGCCGAACGCTCCCCGGAATTTGCTGACCTTCTCATCACACACGACGCAGGACGCACATGTGGGATGTGGGATGGGATGCTGGACGTGATGAGTTGAGGCACCTCGCTGACGCTCCCACCTAACAAGCACCCCCGTTCGGGGGCCCGGAGGGGGGACCCATCTTTCAACCCCTTCCCATGCCATCATCTCACCATCACCACGTTCCACGTTGGGCACATACTACTACATCCACGCTTGTATCCCACGTTGGCTTACTTTTTGGTATCAGAAAAAGCGGTCCGACGCGGTCCGCTTTGGCGGTTTGAAGAAAAATTTTCTCTCTAGGCAACTCCTGAAGAGGCCATCTCGCTCGCCCTGTCCATGTCCCCCATTCTCGTCGTTCTCGATGAGTCCCGGCCACCGGCCACCGACCACCACCACCCTCACATGTCTGTGCGCCTACGTTCACCGGTGAAGCCAGGGCTCTCAATCGCTCAAGAAAAAAGAGCTGGCGGGCTAGCGGGTCGCGGGGACCCTATTTTCTCTCTCATGTCCCAACGGTTTCGGTTTCGGTTTCCTGGGTCTCCTCCGCCGGCTAAAAAGCACGAGGGACAACTCTGGCAAAAGGGAGCGGTTTGGTTCCCGATCGGATGGCTTTTGTGGTTGGCATTCGACGTTCGACAAGTGTGCCGCCGTTCGACCAACAGCAGAAATTCCCGTTTGTGCCAGAGACGGGTTAGAGGGCCTATCTTCCATCTTGATAATCTCTTTGCTTTGACTAGGCCAACCTTTGACCTATGTCCGAATCTCGATTTTGGCGGTTTTCCTGCAAGCCATCGCTCGCCGGTCGGTATATCGTCGGCAGTCAATTTACTTCACGTACTCTCCATTGTGTCTCTCACGAAACTCGGTTCTACATCACCGAGAGTACGCCGAAGGATTTCAAACACACCCCGTTATTACTTGGGTTAGGTTGGGCTGGCTGAATACCTCTAGCTAGTTGCTGGGTTGGGGCCATCCCCCTGTGAAATGATGGAACAGGGAGACACATCCACAACCCACCCACCTCCTTTCCGCTAGCTTGTGAGAAACATGAGTGCGGAATGAGGCCCGCTCTGTCTCATTCACTGCTTCTCATTAGTGCCCGGAGAAAGCCCCGGTGGAGATGAGATGGGATGTGAAAGGGAAAAGAAAGACGAGGGTTCCGTTTGAAGAGAAGAAAGAGAAAATCACGCTAGGGTACATCTCTGGGTCCGCACCATTTCGACGACCCGGCCCAGCAGTGTTGAMGACAGCTCGCTACCCAACACTACCGAAAAGCCAAGCAAGCCAAAGCCAAGCCGACTTACTGAGCGGGTAAAGCCGTCAAAAGGACGACACAGGGGTGTGTGCAGACTCGCAGGATCTGATAAGACAAACCCAGAATGTCCACAATGTCGTGACAGAGAAACCCATAACGAGCACGAAATTCGCGATGCATAACCTCAAAGTCTCGTCACCATCAGTCAGACAAAAAAGATTCTCATCGACAAGGGGCACTATCTTAAACTCACCCCTGAACAAGAGAGAGCGCGAGTTGTTTACCATACTACCGCAATGTGGAAGGTCGTGAGCAAGCGAACGAAACACAACAGCATCTCATCTCTCGACAGAATGATTCCTACACCCCTTACATTCACCATGTCATGAGACAACGCCGGCATTCTCGACGGTAATCATCATATGAAATGCGAAAAGATCCTGGAGGATGTTTTGGGTTTTCCATGCGCTCTCAAGGATTATCAGATACGCGACGGCTGAGCAGTACCTAGAGACTGTGAGGAAAACTCTGGGTGTGAGCTGTTAGTCGACATTTAGTCTTCAAACTTTCCCCCGGATTTTTTCTTCCAGCCGCTCGGGACACCCAATGAGACTCCAACAGTCCACTAAGGTATTCATTGGGAGCTGAGCTGAGTCCTAACTACTTGTATGTACCAATATGTACGCACCAGCCGATCTCTACAGTAGTCTCCTCGAACCAGACTCACCAGACTCATCTCGGCTTCTCTCTTTCTCTAGTTATTCAACATCTCGTGGTCTCACAAAATATGCGGCTGACCTTTGCCAAAGTAAACAGTAACTCTGTCAGGCCGTTGACCGCTTTCTACCTAACATGACTCGCCTACGCTACCCACTTACATGCTGCTGCGCTATATACCGTCCAACCTATTGCCGAGACATCGTTGAAGCTCCATTTCGGCATAACGATTTGCATAGCTGCTCCGAATCTCCGTCTCCGGGGACTTCTCGCATCGTCTCGCATTAGTTTGGGGCACGCGGCATTTAGCTCGCGGCATTGCATGGCTCTTGGTACTGCCGCTAGAGTAGTGTTCTTGGCCGCAAACTTTTTTTTTCTTTGTCCCTTTTTGAGAGTCTCTGACATTCCTACCAGACCACCGGGAAAAAGACTAACCCCTACCCTACGACCAGGTGGGAATGGATATTCCGAGACCAAGCCCATTCAGCTAGACGGGCTCATAGGTAGTCTGATCAAGGGCTCAAGCAAAGAAGGAAAGATCATCTCTTCGCATCTTCACGTGGCATGTCCACGTGCTCGCTGAGTGTGTCCTGAGTAGGACACACCTGGTGTTAACTTTGAAAGGCTTGAAGGGTCGGATGTAAACAGAGCTGGCCAGACAGCACCGCACCTCACTGCACTGCACTGCTTACCAGATAGAGTTACAAACTCAGAACCCAACACGGCTGGGTCTAGTCAAAGATTTTAACAAACATCCCCGACATTTTCACGTTCTCCTCCTCAGTTAGCCGACCGATTCCTCGGGACGGACTTCTCCTCCAGGTCCCACGGCAACCTAAACCCATCATGGGTCGGGTTCGGATGGACGTCAGTGGTTGGGCTCGGCTTTCCGGCCTTATCCTCCCTCTTCTCTCTCAGAATCGTCGAACCATCCCCAGAATTCTCCAACAAAGTGACACTTGGGATCCTCTTGACCACCGCAACAAAACGGCGCCAGACTGGTCTGGGCTCGTCGCTCGCCGTCTAACTGTGGACTGTGTTAGGTTTCAACAAGATTCCTGATACTCCGCGTGTTACGGTGTCGGGGGTGTCGTCGTGGAGTASTACTCCGCGATTTCCTTCTTGTCTAGTCAGTAACTGTTAAGGAGATGGATGTACATGTCCATCGCGAAGGGGAGAATGACAGGGGAAGAGAGGGACGTGACTCTGCACTCCGTCGGACTGTAACGCAATTGTTGCTCCTTTTTGGATATCACCTGGGTTTGAGAGGGGAAAAAAAATTATCTGATCCTTCGCTTTTTTCTTATCCACCAACCCACATCAATACAACCACAAGCAGCCAAAGGGTCTGATGGGGAGATGATGGTGCTTGAAGAAAACCCGAGAATAACCCGCTGAAGTTTTAGAGGGTGGCACCTACCTAGCGTACCAGGTAGGTAGTCTACCTACCCACTCACACAGAGTCCCTAATCCTCACCCCCCACGTGGGCGTGGGCGTGGGTTAAGGACAACCATTCATCACCGAGAAAGACCATGACCGTCTCATACCCATCCCCCGTCCAACCCTTCGCATCGGTCATCTCCCATCCTCCATCCCATTTTCTATCCCATCCCATCCCCCATCCCATCGTGCATCCCCGGGCACGCTTTCCCTATCTTCGCCCATCCTTCATCCCATCACCGATGACCGGAGCAAACCCAGGACCAAAACCAGGACCAGGACAAGGGCAAGTTCATCTCCCCCCATTCCCACGCCCCTGGTACGGTATCACACTACCTAGCAGGTAGCTCACATGTCTGTCTTGCTTTTTTGCTTTTTCCTTTTCACTACTCGTCTAAAATTTCTTTTTGATGGGTGCTTGGTCCGGCACCAAAGGGCACCAAGGGCTTGGTTGGGTTTGCTTGCCATGGACTTGGGAACACTCAACACCGGGCCTCCCAAGTCCCAACCCTACCGCCGGCGCTTGCGGCTTGGCCCTCCCCCCTTCCCCGGGTGGGATAGGTACCGGGTAAGATGGGAACTCCGAACGTGGGCATCGAGATGGGTAAGTTATCTTTATGCCATGCCGGGTATGTGTCCGCCAGCTCGGATTCTGTGCCCCAGTTCTTTGCCATGACCGGTAGGTAGATTGGAAGTTGTATGTGATGAACCTGCTTGTGGACAGTGGGTAAGTAAAGGGATTTGTTCCGTTTCGACCTCCGTGGCTTTAGCCGTGTTGGTGATAGTGACGGATATGGAGATATGCAATATTTGAGGGTAAGTAGATAGGACGGTCATCTCGCTCGGAAATGGGATTACAATTCGCATCCATCTCGATGTCGTTGCTAGTGGGTCGGTATAAATGAGATACGATAGCTTCCTGCTTGTCTTGCCAGAGGAAGTCAGTTGCCTAGCCTAGGTACAGTCAACTACCTGTTCGATTACGAAGAAAAAGAGGAGGAGGAGGAGGGGAAAAAGGCACAGAAGAGCCGTTAGCATCACATCAATAAGCCAGAACAGTTCTTCGGTTTCTAAGTATAGTTGTCTGGAAGTCCAGAAGCAAGCCTCAGTACGCCCCCTTCCACGACCGAGACCAAAGTAGAACATTACCAACCTAACTGTGTCCATGTATATACGTCCCCAAAGCCCCCTCTCTTCCACAGTTTGTGATGAACTGAAGTCGCGCCGCCGGGCGTCTTCTTTCTTTGCTCCTCTCTTTTCTTCTTGCCCGAAGCTGAAGCCAAAGCCGAAGCTGTATTCGGAAACATGTCTACCATTCGCTCGCTTGTGATGGCGGACAACTCAGTCACGATCATCTACAGAGATCAGAGAAAAGGTCGAAAGAGACGAAGGTAGAATGCATGCCGCTGACACAGTAAAAGTATTATTTTCATCTTTTGCCTCGCGTTTATGTTGCAGGTTTCAAATTCGGAAGGTTCGATCTTTCTTGTCCATTGCCGCTGCCGGTGGAAGGTGTCTGATGAGTGGAAACGCTGGACGACATGATGAAGAATCGCTTGATTGATTGCAATGAAGATGACCACTGCAACTAACTCGGTTGTGAGACCAAGGTCTTGACAGAAAGGACAACCACACAGGGTACAAGCGTCACCGACAGTCCGTGGCACCTGCCAGGCTATATTTCGGAAGATTTGCTATGTACGGAAGGTGCGATGATGAGGAGGTTTCTGCACCAGTGTCTTTGGATACATAGGAAAGAGTGACTATCCCGTCTTCCACATGGTGAGCTAATGATAGCATGAAGATCGAGTGAACCAGACTTGAATCCGAATGACCTCCTGTACTACACATCACCTGGCCTTCGATCTTTCTTCAAGCTGCTATGGACATCGTGAGTGAACTGATTAATGCAACACTTCCCGATGATTAGTTAGGCAAGTTCAGCCGTGTTCATAGCCGGTTTACTTATCGCTCAAGCTCCTTTTCCCTCTTGCTGTCACTTCTCCAGTATCGATGACCTCGACTCTTTCTAGGGACACCTTCAACCTCCTCCAATGCCTGAAGCACAGAAAAAATAAAGGCGAGAAAGAAACGACAAAAAAAAAACTTAAAAGAGAAGACGAAAACACACAAAAAAGAATTGTGAGATGATCCGACCCAGGCTCGATCTGGGGACCTTCAGTGTGTTAGACTGACGTGATAA
>RANZ01000069.1:0-96350 GCA_009805285.1 Neurospora terricola FGSC 1889 | reverse complement strand
ATTTAGGGACAAAATACTTTAATATATTTTTAATACTTACTCCCTTAGAACTATATTTATTATAATTTAAATTTTAAAATCATAAAATATATTAATAAGACGGAGAATATATAATTTTATAAATTTGGTTTCGTTTAAGTAGCCGTTAAATAGGAATTCGGAATTAGATAATAGTACGCAATAGGGAATATAGGATAATACGTTTTAGATAAAGAGCTTTACGAATTCTTTTATTTTAGCCTTAAGATTCTTAGTAAGATCTTTTAGGTTAAAAATTATATTGAAATAATTAATTTTATTACTAATATATTAATTGAATAGGTCGAACGATAATTTAGGTTCTTCGTTATCTTCGCTGTTTACTAGGATATTAATTAATATTTCGGACGGGGATTTAAATTAATTATATAGATGAAGTAAGGTCTTTTTCCGAAAAAGTATAAATTTATTACGGGATTTCTCTTTAAGGGGGTAGAGACTATTAAAATATTCCTTATTAAAGCGTATAAAGGCCTTCGCATTTTCCTTAATAATTAGATCAACGCGTTATAATTTAGGGGTAAATTTCTTTTTTTTTATATCGATACTAGGCTTAATAGTAGTTTTATCCTTCTTTTTCGACGATTTAGGATTATTTTCGTCGCTAGTGTGACGGCCTGGTCATCCGTCGCAACTATATAAGACCACTTGAGCAACCGAATTGCCAGCTTCAGTTACTTGTACTCTTTTGTAGGGACACGGGCTGGTTAGCGTAGTGGTCTGCCACCGCCGTGACAGCTAGCGCCTCCTTTCTCAAAGGTTTGATTTCTATTATCGTTTTCGGCTTTAGAATTTTCGTCGCCCTCTTTACTAAAAAGATCTTTATTATTACGGTCGTTATTTTCGTAGTACTTGTTATCGTTATTGTTAGAATTTTTAGTTCTAGCGTTAGTATTATTACGAATTAAGCGCGGGGGTGCTATAATGTCAGTTGTTGTAAGTTTTAGTACTTTGGATTACGACGGTCGTTTTTAGTATCGTTTTCGTAATCGTTGGAATTTAACCTTCCTAAGTATTATTGATTGGGGTGACTTAAAATAATGTAAAGGCATAATATAGTTAAGTCGAAAGCAAAGTTAAGATTCTATCTATAATAGAAGATTTTAAGTAAGGAGAAGGAAAGAGGAAAAGAATTAAATATATACGTATAGACCTGAATAAATACCCTGGTTATATAAGCGATAGTGGGACCTATATATGAGTCGTTGATAGCTAATCCTTTTATTCGTATCCTATTTACCTACGTAAATAAATTTAAGCAAACCTCTTCAATAGACTTAGAGCCCGCCTTAGCCAGTCTTGGCGCGAACCTTCTATATCATTCATTCCTTCAGCCTTCGTGGCACCTCATGGCACCAGTCCTCCCATGGGGTATAGCGGGCGTGGCGGCATGGCCGGACCGGCGCTGTCACAGTTAAGGAACTATTATCCTTAGAGGCTAGTACTAATAAAGATAATAATAGGTATTAACCGCTTGCTCTCGACTATACCGTATTCGATTATAGATACCTAGGTAGTTACATTAATCGTTATTAAGTATACCTTCTTTATTAGGGTAATCCCAAGGACCTTCCCGTCCTTGGATTCTAATTTTTAAAGACTATATTCGTCTATATTAGCGATATTAGCTAGGAAAATAGCCTTATTTCGAATTTAAGATTCTAAAAGGTCGAAGAACTTCGTAAAAGCCTCCTTAGTAGATCCTCTAACTTTCACTAATTCGAACGGGCTCGAAAGTTTGGTCCTGATATCGGGATTTCTCTTTAGGAATCGATCTATCTACCAGGCTCCCAGCTTCTCGTAATTGTAGCCTTATTTGAGGATAGATAAGGCGAACCCAACTACCTAACGACGGTTAGGAGCCCGGCCAGCCTTCTCCTTATTTAATATCTATTTATAAATAAATACTTTTTATGCTAGTAATAGCCGTTATGTCGAGATTTTAGCGTTGCGTTTTAATATAATACCCCGCAGGCGCCGGGATAAAGTAGATTAGGCGACGCTATATTACTTCGATATAGTGCGTTAGGATAGGCCGTTGTAAATAGCTTTAATAGTTTAATCAATTAAGCAGTCCTTTGCCGAGTTCATCGCGCCCGTTTTGAGTGCAATCGAGGTTGATTTGATGAAATGGTGGTTGTTCTAGAAGAAAGGTGGTGATGTTGAATAGGGGAAACGCGATGTGGGACGCGATGCATTGTGGGGGGGGATGCATTGTGGGGTCACTGCTTCTAGGTCTTCCACCTTTTTTTTTTTTTTTTTTTTTTTTTTTTTTTTTTTTTTTTTTTTTTTTTTTTTTTTTTTTTTTTTTTTTTTTTTTTTTGGCCTGGACTTGTTGATCTGCCTATGGACCGGTTCTGTCACGGGGAACGAACGATGTGCACAATGACCACCATTCCGTAACGCCAGCAAAAGATGGAACTATGGTCGGTTCGCTAGACCGAACAAGATGTGCACACACTATGTAGGACATGTCATCACTACCCTATGACAGGCTCGTCCTGACAATATTGTGATCCTTTAATATCTGAGATGCAAGCATAGGAATGAGTGCGTGGAAGACTCGGGTGATAGTGAATGGTGGATGTTTCGTTCTTGTTGGTCCGTGACCATGACAAACCGAAGGGAACACTCGTTCCCCTTACATGAACTAACACACTTCTTTCCCCCAAACAAATTGGAACTTGAATATCAAAGCATGACATTACAATGACTTGATGATGTTTGAAAGATCAGTAGAAAGGAATCCCCATGCGAGGAGGTTTTACATAAGAGCAAAGGGAGAGCAGAGGAAGAGCGAAGCGGCGAAGACACGCATGGTTGAGGATATAGACATTACTTTGCAAGCGGATCTTCAACAATAACAGGGATTGTAGTATAGTGGTCAGTACTTCTCGTTGTGGTCAATTCGACATACAACGGATCCGAGAGGACCCAGGTTCGATTCCTGGCAATCCCATCTTTTTTTCGCTTTTGGGTTCCTCACTCTTCTTCTTTTGTTTCGTTTTCTTCTAAAAGATTTTCCTTTTTGGAATTTTTTCCTTCATGAGATCATTCACAGATCCAGAATCTCATATTTGGAAGTCTAGAGAGAATGATGGTATTGGTGGTAGTGGTGGTGATAGATAGTCTATGCTATTTTGTTGTGATCCAAATGAATGCACTTGAATAACAGCAATGAGGACGCACAAGAGGCTGAGGAAAAAGTCTACGTCGGGATCCTTTGGGCACTGCATTCCCGTGGACACCACTTAGAACAAAGATGTAGAACAAATCGGCCATGGACGACAGCATTGTTCTTGTTCTTAAACAGTACCATAACATTACACCAGCGCCAACCCATCCACAAGACCATTCTATCTCTGATGCTTGCAACTAAGAGTTAGGTATAATATATACATACGATAGTACATTGGGCAGGAGTTTGTCCAAACCTGCGTTGGTATGTTATACAATGCTTTTGCGCACTTCTCTCTCTCCTCCCATCCTTTTGAAGCGCGCGCGCGCCCTCCATAACCCTATATAGTTATAGACGAAGAATAAGATAAAAATGGTATAAAGTCCTCTTGGACAAGAAGGGAAATATGAGCCCCAAAATGCTATGCAATCAGAATCCAAAAATAATGCTCTTGCTTCCTCAACTTCCCTCAAAAAGCGGATATCTCAAAACACCACCCTGCCCAACCCCATCTGTATCCCCCTCTCCCATCCTTCCCTCAGCTTTCTATAGTCATAGCCATGGTCACCTTTATACCTCTTGTTCTGCCTTACTACTGCTGCTGTTGTTGTTCCTTTCTCATCACAAAAAAGTTCAGTCTCCTAAGCCCTGACCTCCGTAGCGCCCGCAAAGCTCTTGAACCGCTCTTCAAAAACCTTGACTCTCTCCTCCTCCATCATCTTCTGCAGCTTCCTGGTCTGGCGAACCGCCTCCTCGCGCTCCTCCTGGAGAGTCATGACCTCGATTTGGGCCATGTTCATACGGCTGACAACTTCCTGCATTTCCGAGTCGGCAGCCATCAGGGCGCCCTCGAGCTGGGCGACGCGGGCCTTGAGGGTGGTCACATCCTCGGCCATGTTACCCTCAGCGGCGGCCGAAGAAAGGACTCCAGAAGCCCGCGGCCGGAGGTAGGACGAGGCATGCGAGTTAGAATAGAAGGAAGAAGATGATGAAAGTAAAAAAGGGCTCGACATGCGAGTGGTACGGGGAGTGGCATCGCTCTTGCTCGCGAGGCTCATGCTAAACATGGGGCTGAGGGGCGACTTGGGCGGGAACGAGCGCGGGGGAAGACCACGCATGGCGGCCGCTGAGCCCGCGGGCCCATCGCGCAGACGCAGGAGGTGGATGTTATGACTCTCCTTAAGCGTCTGCAGCTCTTCTTCGTGGCGGTTCACGCGCTCTTCAGCGTTGGTTTGCGCGGTAATCACCTGTTCCTCAAGCTCCCTTAGGCGCTTCTGGAGACTGGCAATGCGCTCCGTGCTTACGCGCTGGTTGGCCTCACCGCGAGCAACGGTATCGGCCAGCCTCGAGCGGAGTGTAGCGTTGATGGCGAGCTGAACGCGCACCTGCTGTGCGAGTTCCTCGACGCGGCGGGCCGAGTCAGACAGTTGCCCAGCTAGAGTGAGCTCGGCATCAATGTGCTGCTTTTCAGATTCCCTGAGGGATTCGAGCTCGGCAAGTTGGGCAACGTTATCCTCGCGGGCCATATCACGCTCCGTCACAACAGTTGAAAGAGAGTGCTCAAGGCGAGCAATGGCGAGCTGCATTGCCTCGTTAGAGGCAGTGCTGTCCTCGAGGTCCTTGATACGGACGAGAGCTTCACTGTAGGTAGCTTGCAAATCTGCATAAGCTTTCTCCAGGGACGCCGAAGACACGGGAACGAGAGCGTCTTCGTTGCTGTAATTGGACATGTAACTACTGCGAGCAAAGCCCTCAGGAATGAGAATGTCCTTCTCCCTAAGAAGGCTACGCAGGGAGGTGATTTCCTGCTCGGCACGGTCAAGATTCATCTTGAGGCCACCAAGACCCTTCTCGACCTCCCACTTCTGGTCAATGGCTTCCTCAGCCCGGCGACGCAGGACGGCGATCTCATCGCGAAGGTTGGCCACCTCCTTTTCGTATCCACCCCGAGGCGAAGACGAGAGAAGACGGTCACGCTCCTGCTCGAGAAGCTTGATTTTCTTGGCATTCTCGCGATTCTGGAACTCCTGTCTTTCAAGGAGACTGCGCAGAGCATTGTGCAATGCATCGCGCTGTGCCTCAACGTCTTTTAGTCTGTCGGCCAGGGCCTCACGGGGCTCAGCCGCCGCATGATGCTTTGTAGTGTTTGACCGGGCAAGGGACATGGGGCGGCCGCCTCTCTTAATAGAGCTGCTATTTGTGCCTGCAACTGATGTCGAACGTGAAAGGGCCATTGACATGCGGGTTCCTGTTTGTTTGAGTTCTTTGTTCTCCGACTTCAAAGTGCGCAGTTCCTCCTCCAACTTGCGCAGCTCCGTGTTCTCAAAACGTAGCGCCTCGAGCTCTTGTTGCAGGTCGTCGATTTCTGCGCTTTCAGTTCTCAGCGACTGAAGTTCGTTCTGCTGGCTGCTGAGCTGAGCGTTTGCTGACTTGAGCAGCTGAACCTCCTCGTGCAGCTTGCTGCACTCGCTATGTTCGAGCTTGATGGCGTGAAGCTCTTCCTGCAGCCTTTCGACATCCGAATTTCCTGACTTCAGTGCTTGGAGCTCCTCTTGCAGTCTATCGCATCCTGTGTGTTCAGCTCGGAACTGCTCAAACTCATCTTGTAGTTTGGCGAACTCCGTGTTTCCGGACTTCAGGTGCTCGACTTCATCGTGAAGGTGTTCGTACTCCTCGCGGTATTTGCCAAGCTCGGCATTTTCAGCCTTCAAGAGATCGACCTCCTCCTGGATTTTACCAAGCTCCTCGTTTTCCGTCTTGAGAGATTGGACCTCTTGCTGCAGCCTGGTCGCATCATAAGCGAGCTTCTCGTTTTCTGCAACTTCCGTCTCCAAGCCTTCGACACGTGCGCGGAGTTGAGGGACAATTTCGTCGCGTAGGTTGTCTCGCTCGTTTGACGCGTTTTCCAACTCGCCCTTGACGGCACCGAGGAGGTCTTCCAGGTTCTCCCTCGTCTGGCGCTCTTCGGAGAGCCTTCGTCGCAAGTCGTCGCATGCGGCCTCGAGCTCCTTGATCCTGTCACTGGTTTCCTCATTTTGAATTTTGGCAACATCAATCATCGATGCCCTCTTTGAAAGTTCCTGGATCTGCTCGTCGAGGGCACGGCGCCTAATGCGCTCATCTTGCAGCTTGGTAGTAAGCTCAAGTCTGATTTGTGCACGTTCCTGCTCCGCCTTGCGCTTGACTAGAGAGATCTCCTCCTTGGCTTGATCATAGTCACTAAATTTCGATGAACTGTGTCCTGAGTCGGAAAAGTAATCGCTGGTTCTTTTCCCGGATTCGTTGGGGTTGCCGTTGTTAACCTGTTCCTGTAGCTTGTCCACCAGGTCCTCCAAGTCCATCTCACGCCGAATGGATGCAGCCAACTCGGCGCCAATGGCTTTCAATTCGTCCTCCATTTCGTCGATCTGATACTGCGATGTCTCACTGGGCGGCGGCGTTTGTAGGTAGTCTTCGCAGTACTCTAGCGGCCTCTCGGTTTTCGCATTGGTATGACTAGGTGTCCTGAGCAGGCGTGGGGATTCATCGGCGAGCGTCCGTAGCGTTGATCGTCTCAAAGAATAAGGAGACGGGGACGGGATGGGCGAGATGTCTTCTTTGTCCTCCGAGAACTCGGTTGTGGAAGATTGTGGCGTGGTGGCCCAGTTGCCATAGAAGTTGGCGTCCAATTGGGACGAAGCAGGCGATTTTGGCAAAGGTTTACTAAGATTATTGCTCTCTCCCGGGGCTGCAACGAGCGGAAAGGCCCGTTGTCGATGTTCACTATCTTCTGCTGGCGCAAGATTTAGATGTGGAGGGGGAGACTTTCGAGAAGACAGCGACATGGTACTGGGCTTAACAATGGGATTGCGCCTGTCATGTGTCTCTTGCGAGTGGGTATTAGTCGTCGCGGTGGCGTTGGTATAGGGAGCCGCAACCTCGTCGTTGTAGTACGTATCGAGGTTGTGGTCCAATGGCCGAGTGGTCACACCAAGACTGCCGGCGCTTAGATGCCGGTCTGGTGACACTGACAATGGGCGCCCTGTCTCAGCCGATGAGATAATCGGGCTGTCCTCCAAAGTCTTTGTGGACTGCAGGTCGCCGGTATTATAGAAATCGGGGCCTTGAGGTTGTACAGAATGATCGGACACGGTGCTTGTTCTACATGGAAGAGTTGAAGGTCAGTTTATGGTTCACCCGCATTTAGCCTGCCTAGACGAGATGACCTGAACCAGACTCTCGGGTATATAAGGACTTACGACCGTTGGTTGTTGCTGTTATGCTCGGGATTCGCCGGCAAATCGGAAGCGTGGGCAGCAGAAGGACGAGGAGGATTAAGCGGAGGACCAAATTTGGTGGGGAATTCGTACAGAGTAGGGCTATCCAAAGAACACGATCTCGAGAAACGGGACTCGGGACGGGGCAGATCGCGGATGATGTCAAGATAGTTCCTTCCGGGAGACGAGAAGCGGGTGGCCAAGGGCGAAGCCGAGGATGATAACGGCTTGCGCTTGATGGGGGCCGGGGTGTAAGCGAGGCTTTGGGACCGGCCTTTGCTGGGACTCGGGGTCGGGCGTTGGTCGGAGATGGTAGGCAGTGGAGGGAACTGATGGTCCGTCTCCAGTTGGTCCAATGTTTCCTCTGTTTCGTCTGATGTCGAAGGTCCGAGCCCGTGTGGCGGAAGAAGGGACGGCAGCTGTGGGTATTTCTTTGAGAAACGTGGTGGTGTTCTATCGGACGGCACAGCAGGGGCAGCACCAACAGGCTGGATGACGGCTGAACGTGCGGGAGGCGGGGAGGAATTAAGGAGAGTGGTAGCCTCAGGCGAATAAGCACGGTTCGTGTCGAGCTGTGGATGGTGATGTTGTTCCTGGTGTTGTTGTTGTTGTTGTTGTTCTTGGTATGGTTGTTGATGGTGGTGAGGAGGCAGAGCAGGGCCAGAATCGAACCCTCTCTCGTCAGGGGAAGAAGAGACAAAAGTAGCCATAATGGTGGCTGAGGCTAGGGCAGCGGTAGTATATGAAGAACGAAATGACCCCAAGTCAACTAAGGTAAGGGTGCGATGCTAAGTGGCCGTGGTGGTATCTGCTGCAACGTGGACGGTAGTGGCGTTTGGTGGTCTAGAGAGGTCGCTAGAGATGGTCTCCTCGGCTGGTCTGGGTAACGGGCCTTGAGTTTGAAATTCGAAACCGAATCTACAACGGGGATCTGATCATCCTCATCATGGGCTTGGCCGGCCTCGATTGGACGTGGTTAATTGGGGATTGGACAATGACTGGATCGGAGGTGCCAATTAATTGCCGGACAGTCAATCACTTCCCTCTTCAATAAAAGGGCTGAAAGGGAAAGGTCGCAGAAAGGGAGAGAGCGAGACGAAAAGAGCAAGAAACGAGCGAACGTGACAGGCTGACGGGCAGGTCGCCGAAGTGAGTGAGACCTTTCACCTGGAAGTGACAACAAGAGAATGACAAGGCTCCGGGGTCTATGGGGTCCAGCGTGTAGGGTACCCAGATTATCTTTGACGGAAGGAGTGGAGGGAACAATTTCGCGCAGGCGAGTTGGAGAACAACAACGAAGCGAGTAAACGAATTGAAATTGGTTATTGGATTGGAGGATTTGGCCGATTCAAAAGGGGGCAACTTCCCTCTCTGTCTCTGGTCAGAGTTTCTGAGAAACAGTTGACGCCGGCTCTTCATTCTCTCTTCACTTGCCATGTCTCCCTCCCTCCATTCCAAGTTCCTCCCATATCGCGCTGACCAGTAGCAGTCGCGCTCTGCCGTGACAGAGGTCGCTCATTGGCGCCATTAATCCAATTTAGGTCAAGAGGAAAAGAGAGGAACATCCGAAAAGGTGGGAGTGGAAGTGGGACCGATTGGAAAGTGGGATGGCGCAACAAACGCCCCAAACGCAACCTCCACTGTGTTTCCCAGTGGCTCCCAGTGGCCCTCCAGCGCTCCTCAGTGGAATCGCCCCCAAATCCGCTTCTCTCCGTCCATTGGGCAATGCCGTTTCGTACCTTGCAGATTGGCCCTGCAAGAGCGCACGGCCCTCTCCCTCAATCGTTTCTCCAATCACCATGTCTTGTCAGGGGTTTCTATTGTCCATTCAGCCCATTGTCCTTTTGATGACCTTGTCCAAAATCTGGAATTAGATGGATCGGGATTCATGGATCAAAGGGGCCGTTCCTGTTCGTCAACCCGACTTGTGTCCTCTGGTTTGTGAGCATTGACAGACCAAGTTGCGCGGATGCGAGTCATATGAACCATGAACGTCTGAAGAAAACAGAAAGACCTCAGGAATGAGTTGAAGCTGAACGCGACCAGGGTGACCAAGACAATTTCCCGTAGTGCAAAACGGAATGGCGTCAAAGGCGGGAACTTGTCAAGCCCGGGAAGCGCCCATGCTTTTGCCATGATTAAGATGGAGTAAACCAATAAAAGTAACGGCAGGGGTTCAAGTTCTAGCCTGAAGATAGGGACGTCCTTCTCTCTTCAATATTTGTGAAAGCCGGCGTGGGTTTGACTGAGCTCATGTTGAACTACCCAATGGAATCGGACCGTTGACAACTTAACCACCGCTGTGCGGCGCTTCTCAAGACACGACGAGAACAGAAAAACGACATACCATGCGGTGTGACAGCGGGGGCATGAAAGGCCACGCGTTCTTTAAGTCCTGGCCTTCAATAACTCAAGCTTTCCCCTTATCCTGCCGTGGGTAGGTGTAATAGGGTTTGGGGAACGCACGAGAGTACCAAAGGCCGTTCCATCCGGCGGCCACCGCGATCTCGGTCACAGCGGCGCGAAGTAGATCTCGCACCATCTGATCGTGATGATGTGCGTGGAAGCGCCGGCCTCTCTTCCAGATGGCATCAATGGTCGGCCGGTCATCCGAAAAAGAAAAACCCAACGGGAGTTGTGCGACTTTTTGCGCATCAGGGAAGCGCCCACTGCGACTACCCACTATGCATGCAACCGTCCGAGCGGAACGGGGTTGATACAAGTCATTGTTGACAACAACAAGGAACCAGAGTTTGCTTGCTTTATTGAAGGTCGGCTGTCTTTTGATGATTGTTGTTGACATAGTCATAATGTCTTCAATAAATTGGGCAGAAGTAACTGCTCAAGCCATGAGACGCAACTTCATCTATTGATATCATGAATCAGGATATGTTTGTGGGTGACTGATCTCGGAAACTCCATCAGTTCGTCAGCGGATCGATCTCCGAAACGTTTCGTTCTCCTGTAAAAGCTCATCAAGCTATATCCCTGTTAACTGGTATAGACACTCGGTCAGTTCCAAGCTATATGTTTCGTTCGCGATGACTCGTTCTTGATTATCAGAATTGAGAGTTTTGTTCAAAGCTTCATGACTGACACATCACTCCTGACCAATCTTCAACCGGACTTCACCTCTCCCGACGACATAACTCGACGGCTGGATAGCCAAAACTCGGCAGTCCCATCACTTCAAAGATTAACAAGAATCTTTCCCTTACCACCTCCCCGAACCATCCTCTCTAACCTCTTCACAGCCCTTTTCCATACTCAGACTTCGGTCTAGGTAAAGATGTCATAATGGTTGAGGGAGGTGTCTTTCAACCGGGCAAATGCAGACCCAACTGGGCAGAGGAACAGCGAAGTAAGTGGTAGGTGGCCGCATCGGAGGGCAGAAAGATGATCGGTGTTGTCACTTACGGCGAAGCCCGTACAGTCAGAGTCAGGTTCAGCAGACCCGATGGCATGATTATCTTTGATGACCTGACAGGGCGGGTCAAAAGTCTCCGTTGAATAGGCGGGCGTCGGGAGCAAAAATATGAACGCGATTGACGTTGCTCAAAAGGAGAAGAATGGAAGCCGACGCAGAAAATAAGAAAAAGCAAAAAGCTCAGCTGCCCAAGCCTGGAGTTGAACTCGAGGCCAGCTGCATACCTACGAAAACACCACGTATTTTCTGGCTCCCAGCACACCTACCACGTAAGCTACTGGGAGTAGTTGGAAGGTCTGAACTTTGGGGCTTATATGGTCCCGGTGAAGGTCCTGCTGTTGGAAAGCTCGGGCCCGTGCCCGTGAGTGTTGACCCGAAGGTAGGTAAATTGCTTGAGACTCCGGATGAAATCATCAGAGGGAAGACTCGTTGTGGTTGTCGTTGAGGTACACTTGGATGTTTGCGTTGCTGCCGGTCTCATGACAGTCGAGGATCTTGGTAATGTAGGCATGCTGGCTTATGAATGTGTCCATGGCCTAGGTTTGGATGGTCGGATGGTCGGAGTAGAGTATGTACTCGTAGCTAAATGTGGCATGGGGTGAGAAGATGTTAATGAGAGCAATGCTCTTCGCATTTGTATCCTCATCCCCTGAAGTATCGTGAGATCTGTTCAAGCATCACCGGGGTCATCACCACTTGGCAATCATCAGCCCAAAGCGTGGTAAAAAGGGAGACAGAAAGCTCATTACTGACACGAATTCTAGAGAACTATATATTAGTCGTTGTATCAAATAATAGATCTCCGAAAACCTACTACTGTCTGGCAGCATTTCCCAGTTGGCAGTCTTGCGTAGGCCTGGTCTTGAAAAGCAGGCTTGTTGACTCAAGCTCCACCATAGCATCGAGCCTCATCAACTGTATCCAGTCGGAATCCTCATGAATAAGAGTTGTCATCTCAAGAACCACAGCAGAGCTTGTAGCGGGTGAACAGTGAGGACCTTGATGTCTTGAGTGTTTGGTGCTGTTGGTGACGTTTTCGAATCTCGATGCTGCCCCTGGTGCCGGTGGTGGAGCTTATCAGCTGTCAGGGCCGCAGATAAGGCCCCCCACTTCTCCACTTTGACGGGCGCGGATCGTCTGAATGATGATGTGATTGGCCGGCGAACCCCTGAACGCGGGAAGGCTCTTTCACCTGAAGCTGTCGTTTCTGCCGTAGCGTGTTAAGCATTTGCACCTAAGACAGGGCAAAACACTATCATCGTCACCGGCGCAACCGCAAGGCAACCCAAACCAGGAAACACATGAACCAGCTCCCCGTTTCTCAACCCAACATTCGATCATACTTACAGAACGATACTAGCTTCGACATAGCACTTTGATCTACGCGCGTATTCCGCAACACCTTATTCTCAGCTTCGCTTCGCTTGACTCTGGTTCCTCAGCTTCCCGGATCCAGCGGTATCGTCCGATTGTTTAGAGGCATCCGTCATTGTTGGCTATCGTCCAGCTGCGCAACCTTCGAACCTGATCCGGGATAACATTGAAGCACGACACCAACCAACAACACAAACAACCCGCTCGATCCCGCCTTCTACAGCACCCGACACGCACATCTGCAAGCACACTACGCGTCCCCATTCGACGGGAGACAGCAAGCAAGTCCGCGCTCTCGCCGATTGCATGCTTCGCGGCTCTCGCTAGCCTCGCTCAATGGTGGCTAGGTCACCGCCCACGCCATACACACCAAGGCCCCGAGGAGTTGCGAAGCTCATCGAATGAATGCAACCTCTAAACCCATTCCTCAGCGCTTTCGCCAAGAGCCCTTATCTCGCCCAGTGCTCGCCCCCTCAGCAGCACATCCTCCTTGTCCCGACCACCGATGTCATCCTTGACTCCCGCGACACCGAGACGGGCGCGCCCTTGTCCGCTTCCGTAGCCTCCGACGAGTTCATCGGAAGCCATGTGCTGCGCATCCTTCCGCCCAAGGGGGCCCCTGGCGCGGGAGCCAAGGAACCAGCGCAGAATCTCCGTGAGATGAAGGGCAAACCCAAGCTGTACAGCACCATCAATGGCAGGACCATTGTCATCAAGGACAACTATGTCTACAGCAACAAGGGTACCGAACGCCTCCTAAAGGATTCTGACTTTGAAACTGTCGCTAACTATCCTCGGCAACAACAGGATTCAAGGCCTTGGCCCAAGCCAACCTTCTTCACGACGCCCTTTGGTACCCCGATACTCTCGAGCTCAAGCAGTTCCTGGTCTACTTCATATCGCGCCCGCTGGTCGGATCATGGGAGGAAGTCAAGATCACTCCGGCTTTGCTGCCGCCCGAACCGAGCACCCGACCCAAACCTATAGCAGCTGCGTCGGACGCACCGAAAAAGAAGGACATTAGGAGCTTCCACGAACTCCTCAATCACTTCCCTGCCATTGCAAGACAAATGCAAAATGGTCTCGAAAAGCTGTTCCGCGAATTCACTCTTGTAGTCGAACGACCGTTACCGCCACCTCCCTCCGCGAGCGTCATCCCCGACCCAGAACCCATCAATGGCCCCATTACGCACGCGGTTCGAAATGTACGATCGAACAGTACGGGAAGTATCAGCTTCACGAGGAATCCGAACGGTGATCACTTGACCGAGAGCATATACAGCCAGGATGATGAAGACATTATGAGGGTGGCGTTGGAGACCGCCGTAACGTCAGCCATTGACCTCTTCCAAAATGTCGATAAGCAACAATTGTCTCTGCTGGGCGCAACTACCGACTTGACTGGGCCGGTTGTCGAACGTATGATTGAACGTTATGTGACGGAAAACGTACATTACATGTTGTTCCCCCGCTTGACGACGCTTCGACGGCCGGATGATCTCGAGCTAGAGGCGAAGATTCGACAGATGGACAATATTGATATCTCCCAGTTGGGAATTGTTATGGACGGTGGGTCGCGAGCAAAACGCGATCTCATCTCTCGACTGGGGCGTGCGGTGGACGAGTTCCGGAAAATGACGAACGCTAGCTGTCCGCAGGAGATGATGGAAATCCTTCTTTCTACTGCCAAGGCAGCAACGCAGCTCGCCCTGCCCGAGCTTCCGCAAACGCCAGGGCCAGCTTCGGAAAAGCCCATTCTGACCATCAACGCTGATACGCTAGTATCTCTGCTATTGTATGTTGTCATCAAAGCTCAGATTAAGCACCTCCAGGCGCGTCTGAGCTACGTTCGACACTTCATCTTCATTGATGATGTTGATAGTGGCGAGATCGGCTATGCGCTCAGCACCTTCGAGGCTGTTTTTGCGTATCTTGACCGTGAGTCCGGCGGGCTACGGAGAGCCAGTCGTCGGAACAGAGCCCTTTGGGACGCGGTATCAAAAGGCGACATGGTCGAGCTAAAGAAGATTATGGAACCAGAAACATATGCCAGCGATGACGCTCATTATGCAGTTCAATCTCGGCCCTCTTCCCGCAGGGCATCGGGAAACGACTGGAACTTTGCAAATGGGGGTTCAAGTCTGTCTTCAACGACCTTCTCTGTATCGGAGCGTTTCTCTGAAGGTTCTGGTCTCAGTCATGTATTTCCATTCCAGGATGGAGCAACTGACGATATCGATATCGATCCTTTCGAGGCCGAACCATTGCCTCTGCCAAAGAAAGTCAAAAGGGTATCAATGGACACTCGAAGTTTGTCAATGTCGAGTAGCTCTGAAATCTCGTTCAGGTCTAGGTCCGCAAGCATCGCCACGGCATGGACGGGTGGAGTTGAAGGCGACACTAGTATTGAACGCCTCGCCCAGACCACAGATGCGCTTGGGGAGTCAGTACCGATGATGGCCATCCAAAACGGCCGTGTTGAGGTCTTGGAGTACCTCTTGTCACTGAGCCAGTATTTTCCTGCCCATGTCCTGCTGGAAGATCAGAACAACGCCGGCACAACCTTGCTGAGCGCTGCAGTCCAGTTAGGTGAAGCCAAAGTCATCAACATGCTGTTGAACCTGTTCCTCGAGTCAACGCCGCGCGATCAACTTGGAGAATATCTCGCCATACAAGATACATGGGGTCGTAGTGCTGCGCATTACCTCTTCCACGCTCCCTTCCTAATAAAACTCATAGGCGAAATGCTACCCTGGCGCCAGAAGGACAAAAATGGACAGACACCGTTGTTCGCGTTATGTCGGTCGTATGATCATGCCAACTACTCTATCATGGTGGAGGAGGGCCTTGATTTTGCTACAAGAACTCAGGGTGATGGTCAACCGCTGCATCTGGATGATCATGTCGATGCCAAGGGCAATACCCTTCTGCATATCATCAACGACCCGAAGCTTGCGTTACGAATCCTGCAACATTGCGATGTTGACGTCAACGCCACAAACGAAAAGCGGTTTACTCCCTTGATGCTGGCCAGCAAGTATGGGCGTTTCGATATGGTTCGGGTCCTCTTCGGGGATCCTCGCGTCGACGTTGCGGCCAGGGAGCTTCGAGGTTTGACAGCCGTGGAACTGGCCAAGGACGACGAAGTCCGCAACAAGATCGACGACCTCACCTTGTTCTCGCTCATGCCAGGCTCCGACTCACGCACAACAGGTGTGGTACGGTCGTATTTCGTCGAGGATACATCCATCCGCTTCGTACTGAAGTCGGGGGCACCCGTCGATCGGTATAGCTATGCCGTAACGACCTGCCGTCGATCTCTGACGGACTTTGAGCACCTCGTTAAGTTACTGGAGATAGAGAACCCTTCATCATGGATACCGTCTCTGTCGGAATTGCGATCCCCGACGCAGATTCTGTCCAGGCCAAGCCGAGCGGTGCTCAAGGATCTCCAGATACGTATGGATTGGTTCTTGCGAGTGCTCCTGGCGCATCCTACGTTTGCTACTCATGAGATGCTATGGGAGTTCTTCCTGGTGCCTGACTTACAGCTTGACATGATGGGTGAACGGAGCAGGCTCAAAGCGGAAGCGCTAACGGAGAAGATCCATGACGAGATGGAGCCTGTCATAGACCTAAGGGAGGTTGAGCAGTTTGTCGACCATGCTCGTGATATTGTCAGGAGCGTGCACTTTTCTACTAGGAGTGTAGCCCGGAGGGCGAACGTAGTTGGGAACGTTGCCATGGGTAAGTCATATCCTTTCATCCTTTCACAGACTCCCCCATCAAAGGAACCCCTCACTAACAGCACTCCCAAACAGACCTCTACGACGCCTCCCAACTCCTCCACCGCGCCCTCACCACCTTCCCCTTCCTCCCCGCCTCCCACCTAACCGCCATGGAACTCTACGTCCGCGCCCTCGCCCCACCTCAAAACTCGCCAACAAACCTCTTCTTCAACGCCTTCCTAACCCTCTACTTCAACGTCGAAGCCATCCTCCGCGCCCTCGCCAAACCGCCGCGAACCATCGCTAAGATCGTCTCCATCCGCCGCGAGGCCGAGCGCAACTATAACTCGCTCAACCGGTCGTCGCGCTGGCCGCTCGGTCTTCTGGACGAGACGAGGCAGCGGATGAACGAGGAAAGAGAGGAAAAGGCCAAGAGCGCGGAGCGGGAGGCTGAGATGCTCAGCAGAGAGCTAAGGTATGCGCAGCAGACTGTGGCGGGCGAGCTGGCGGGGTGGAGAGATGTGCATGAGAAGATGGGACGGAGGGCGATTAGGGAGTTGGCGAGGGGCATGTTGATTTTGGAGAGGGGGAGGATGGAGGGGTTGAAGAGGGCGCTGAGGAAGGTTAAGGGCGTTGATGCGGGGGGGTTAATGACGGATTTGCGTGAGAGTGTTGTTGATGGGAATGTGGTTGGTGGTGGCAGTAGTAGTGGTGTTCATGGTGGGAATGGAAATGGGAATGGGAGAGGTGTACCAGGCAAAGGAGTCGTCGGTGTTGGAAAAGCCCCGGCTACAATAGCCGCCAGTACGGTGGTTGCGACGGGGAGGATTGATGATAACTTGGTGTCTTCTCCGTTAGCGAGTACGAATGGTGGGACAACGGCAGAGAGAGCGGCTGGAGTCTAAGTTACACGGAAATATAAACGGTGTTGGATGGCTTTTTCGAAGAGGCTGGATTGATATCGGTTGTGGAACGTGGTTGTAGTGTACAACATGACGATATGGGCGATGCCTTTATCAATTGCCATGGCGGTGAGATTTGGGGGCCCAGTGGGGTTAGGAGGCTACAAGGTTTTGTCTGGCTGGTGAAGCAAATTCGCATAGAGACCATGAAATGTGGTACAGAATGGGTCTGAGTAACAGCCTGGAAGGTACTATTAGGGACTCCAATGCTGGCTTCGAGTACCCCGTCTGTTCCCTCCTCCCTCCCATCTATTTGTGAAGAGCAACACCGCGCCGTGAGTGCTCAGACGCACTATTACACACGAGAACGTGTCTACCTTTGTTAACCTCCTCTGCAGAAACGTCTGCGTCTGTTCGAAAACAATTGCTGAGCCGCAGTCTTCGTTGAATTTACCGCTAGCTGACGATTCCTCAACGCTGCAGTAAACCCGGTGTTCCTCGTCTCCCAGCGCCCACGCCATGAAAGACATTCCTATGGATTCTGTGTACCAGGAATGGATGCGCACCAAATCGTTTAAAATCGGGTATGAGGCTAGGGAGAGAGCCAACGCGTCGAATATCCAATGTCAGACATGCCGGACCCTCCTACACATGGCATTTGAAGTCACCCGCACCCCTGGCGTTCCTTACAGAAGCTTCTGGGAAACTGAGGAAAACGATGAGGAGCCTTCGTGCAGCAATCACCGGGCCTTTCTTAACTGCATCATTGAGGAGTTTCTGGGCGGAGAGAACCGTACATCAGAAATGAGAGTCCACTTAACCCGCCGCGAAGGGTCTGTCATTGAGCCTACGATAGTTGAGCTTGGGCCAGGGAGACTTGGAAGAAAAACTCTCTGTCCACGCAACATCCTGATTCTTATGGCCGGCAAAAGATCAGATGCCTGGATGGAGAGGGGACGGGAACGATTCATCGGTCTTGGGCCGTAGTCTCAACCGCGACTTCATCGATACGACCTTGTTCAAGTTATGGAAGAACCTCTGTGATTCGTCTCATGGGCAAGAATGCTGCAATCGAAGAATCCTTCGGTCGAACAAATCGCCAACATGGTTAATAGATGTTAACCGAATGTGCCTTGTGCCAGGCAGTAACCACATCAAGGACTATGTTGCGCTGAGTTATGTCTGGGGACGGATTCCGATGCTGAAGGCAACCACTCTGCATCTTGAGTGCCTTCAAGAGGATAAAGCTTTGGAAAAGTTTGCAGACAAACTTCCACTGACAATTCAGCACGTCATGAAGGTGACCGCCATGCTGGAAGAGCGCTATCTCTGGGTAGATGCACTTTGCGTTGTGCAAGATAACGAGGCTCATTTGCATCACCAGCTTCGCAACATGGCTTCCATCCATGAAAATGCTTCTCTGACGGTAATTGTTACAGAAGGTCAAGATGCAGCCTATGGGATACGTGGCTTACAGGGACTGTCAAGACCAAGAACTCTCCCACCAATTCTCAGGTTGACTGAAGAGGTCAGCGTCACGTTGTCAAGCGACTTATCCGCATTAAGCAAATCCGCATGGGGCACCAGGGGTTGGACTCTCCAGGAACACATATTCTCGGCAAGGAAGCTTATGTTCGTCGATGGCACTGTTTGGTGGAGTTGCTTGCAAGGGAAATATGCTGAAGAAGACAAAAACCCTTCCTCTGGCACTGTTCTACCGCTTGATGGAGACACTGACTGGCAGATATTCTTGCATTACATATCCAATGCCGAGAACCCGCCGATGATCGAGCATCTAGAGACCTATATCAACGGATTTAACGTCCGGGACCTTTCGTTTGAATCAGACGCAATACCCGCCTCCCTCAGCTTTATCTCCTCGCTACAGACAAAGTTTCCTCGCGGCTTCGTGTACGGGCTCCCCGTCTCGTTCTTAGACGGAAGTTTGATATGGCGGTCTGATCCTTGGAAGCCATTTCGCCGCAGAACAACGGATGGAGACAAATCTGCTCCACCAGCCTGGTCATGGGCTGGATGGAGGGGACGGCTAAAGTCTGCCTGGGAATCCTGTTTGTTGTCTTCCCATAACCACGGGGAGTTTAGCATCCCAGAACCGCAATTCCCAAGCCCGAGGACTATTCCGTTCCTACAGTGGCACTTGCAAACATCCAAAACAACTCAAGGAGAGCCCATACCATTCCAGAATGACTGGTATGACTACAAGGTACGCTACATGGGAAAAGCGGCAGATGATCTTCCAGAAGGTTGGATGCGTATGGACTACTACTCTTGGGAGCCAATGGCTGGTGATTCACTGGCAGCATGGCATCAGAAATGTCAAGCCGTCAGCCTCGACATTGAAGCAGATGATTTCCAGGCATCTTACTACTACAAGTCCAGCACCTATCCAAACTCCCGATTCAACCACCCCATCCCTACCGGAGAAAGTATAGATCCGGCACCTGGAGGCTTTCACATAGAACCTACCATGGGAAGGTACCTGTGCGCAGAGACAACCCAGTTGAGGCTCCGGGCCGTCCGCCTTCCAAATAGGAAAGACGAGTCAGGGGACGGAAAGTCAGGAACGAAAGCGGAAGAAAAAACAGACAAATCAACGCTCGAAGGTGTTGATAAAGAAGAGAATCCCAAGTGGCAGGAGATTAATTCCGAATTCGACATTTCCGGATACAGCGTTTCGGGCTGTCAAGTCGTCCTGTGTGATAATTCAGGAGAAGCCGTTGGAGTCCTCTTCCCCAACCTGGCCGATGATATACAAAAGATATGGGATGTTGGACGCCACGGCATCTGGGTAGACCTCGTTGCTATTTCACGCGGACACACCATCTGCCACCCGCAAGTGTCATATTCGGAGAAATGGAATTTCTACCATGTCCTCTGGGTCGAGTGGATAGACGGTATCGCCTACAGGAAGGGAGTTGGTCAGGTCTTTAGGTCGGCATGGGAACGGTCGGGAGCTAAGATATGAAATGGCTTTTCTTAGAATACTCTCGGTTTGTTGTCATTTCTTCTGGCTTTTCAGTTGAGTAATTACCTATCTGCTTGTATCGTTCTCGTTTTCTCTTGGCTATCATCATTCCAAGTTAAATGCCCAGCAAAAACCAAAGATCTCTTTACTAGGTAGGTACTAAATTCTTTTTGTTGTCAGTTAAACACCTTTCTCGTTTGAAGACAATGAACAACGAAGACGACGTGTGATGCCTCTCAACTATCACATATCTAGGCGTGCAAGCCAAGTCTTCCAAAGAAGGAAAAACATTCTGCGAAGTTCCTTATGACCCTAGCACGGTTTACCAGACCGCAACTCAAAGGAGAACCGTGTCTCATCAACGGAAAGACCTCATATACAGACTGTTTCTCGGCAACTGGTCTTAAACCCAAGCCGCTTGCCATCATACGACGAAACAAGCGCGACCCAGCCACCAAAGAATGATGAGTGAACCTTGTCAAGCTGAAGAGCCAGTCGTTGATGAGTGTACTCCAAACGTGATTGGACCAAACAAAATGAAACGAAACAATTAGCCGCCGCCCTCTAGGAGATAATGTAGTTAGACACTACAAGATGAGCAACTCCGAAATGAGATTCTTGGATGCAAAACAAGGCCACAACGTTCGGTCGGTCGGTCGGTCGGTCTGTCTGCCAGGCCAGGTCAGGTCGGGAGAATGGGCCTGGGTGAGGCTGTGCTTGGTTATGACTACTACCACCTAGTCACACGTTCCTGGGATGGAGGTGTAGGTACCATGGCCCATGGGATGGGCAGGGAAACTGACCACGCCGGATCACGGATCACGGGTGGATGTTGAGCCGTAGCGTAGGGCTTGCAAGGTTAGTCATACCATATCTTGTGTGCAATGTGGGAGACTGGGAGACCTCAAACAAGCCTATTGTCGAGGCCAGTTTCAATGTCCTTTGTACAGAGGTATCCGGTCGGAAAGCGGGGAGAAAGAAGGTGTGTCATGTTTTCTTGGTGCGCACGTGGTTGAAGAATGGGAGGCGAGGGGCGGCATTGTTCTTTATCTTTATTCCTTTTCTGGCGCGGAAAGCCAGAAGACACGCGGAGTGACTGACATGAAAATTCACAAGTGAACTTGGTCAACAGGAGGAGACGCTATCATGGAAAGGAGTTCCGCTCCGGGAAGACGGGTATGCGGCCCTTCTTTCAACCCTTTCTCTGTGGGGGAACGGTTTCAGGACTTCGAGCTGTAGATGAGAACTGCAAGTTCAACTCGTCAGTCGTCTGATATCCGTGATATGACCTGCATTACTCGTCCACTGGATGGAAGTTGAAGATCATCTAAAAAGCCTCAATATCAGGCCTTTCTAGACATGGACAACACAAAGACCAAGCATATCATGCCATGTCGGAAGATAACGGAGTTTCTTTTTCTTTTTCTTTTTCCTTTTCACATGAGTCACGTTCACCCATATTCACATGTATGGGCGTGACTTGACCTGCTTTTTCACACAAAGTTTTATCTCTTCCCCGCACCACGACACTGGTCATAGGAGATCGTGAAAAGGTGAATGGTCAAAACCTCAAAAGCAATGGAGTATGCCTTGCAGAAAAGATTTGTTTCATGTTTCTCCCGCTGCCACATGAAACAATGAAACAACATCCATTCCAAAAAGTGAAAAAAGTGGGAAAAGAACAAAAACTGCCGAAGGTCTGGTACCCGGGACGGACGATGGCACCACATGTTAATGGAGACTGAGAGTCTGACACTTCACCTAGCATTAGTCGGGATGCCTTGCTTGGTTTGTTAGTGTTAGTGTCCATATAGTGTTCTGCATGTTTTAGTACGTAGGCAGGTGTGGATGACTCCTCTTTTTTTTTTTTTTACTCTTCTCTCTTCGCTGTTTCTTTTCTTCCGAGTGCGGTCCTCCCCTCTTTTTCCATTTCCTCTTCCAGGCCCAGACTGAACTGGTAAAGAGAAAGAGAGTCGGTAGAATTCCAGACAACTCCAATACTTTGGTTGTCTACCCTTCCATACAGCATACATACTACCCACACATCTTTCGACAGATTAAACGTCGTCCAATCGACGGGAAAACCTCCCTCATGTCCGAAAAGGCAATAGTATGGTGGTGTATAGTCAGGTTTAAGCGGTCTGATTGGTCACAAACAATACAGTAGCAGAACGGAATCGGACCCTTGTGGGGATAGGGAATTGGTCGGGCTTCCATGCGGCACGCAAGACGGGGCGATGACAGGGGGGTAAAAGACTCGAAAGCGACGAAAGTGAAAAGAAAAGACAGAAAAAGGAAAAGCGCGTTTTGCTTGTGACTGACAGCACAACAGCGAAGTTGCAGATCGGGGATCTGGTGTTGCATGAACATTGGAGAACAAACTGCAAGAGTCGTCAATGTTGAATCTTCCGTTCGGAGAAAAGGCCGCGGACCGACGGCGACGTTAAACGGACGGGATGACTCCGACTCCGACATACCCCGTGGTTCTCGCTCTCGGTGCTATGCAGGCGATTCCGGGAGTGTGAGCTTTTTCATGCCAAGATGCTTGGGGTACGATAGTCGCATGAGGACGAGGAACGTTACTCAGGCGCGACTTCGGGTTTCTTTTTCTGAAGGTGACCCTGTTGCCAGCTGGCTTGCTGTGTATGTCTTTCAAATAGGTATTCGAAGGCGCTCGACTTGATGTTGCTCGGTGAGTTCTGGGGAGAAGGAGGTTGGGAGTTGTTGTACGACACCTCGTGGCTTGACCGCCCTCGGTGTACGAACGGAATGAATATCGTCCTCCGACGTTGGACGGGCGCTTAATTGTTAACGATGTGGGTTTCCGATCCGAAGATCCTCCTCCCTTGATAAGTTGATATGCCTCTTTCCGTGAGTGAGACTCGAGATGTTAAGCGCCTACAAACCTCGTAATGAGGCTGTGCAACTGCCAACCTGTTCCATCGTCATCAACTTTTTTCAAAGTGAGGAATGAAGCAATTTTGAGTGCATTGTCAGATGATAAACAGGAGAGCTTCGGATTGGGCTGGCAAAACCGGCCTCTAACAATTTCCGTAACCGCCCAGCCGCCGCCGATGTTAGCGCGTGTTCATGGGAGTTCATGCCCTCACTAAAAAGGCCTAGGAAATTACCTAAGCACGGGGACGGCACGATTGGGCGGCTGTTTGATTAACCCGACCCGCTCTGTTAGCGTCCACCGCTAGAAGTACACACATTTCTTAGCAGTTGAGCGCAAGCGACATTGCGCAAGCGCCCGCGCTTCCTACGGTCGTCAGCTTGACAGCTTCCATCTTCTCTGTTTCGGCGGCGCTTAGTTTCGGTGAGAAACGAAAGATCGCTGACGATTCATGCTGCAATCTTCCGACCTCTTGTGAAAGACACCGGACCTGTTCGATCCCGGCCTTGGTTACCTCCGGCGGTCGGTCGTAAGACATCGCAATTTCAGTAACCGCTCGCATTTTGTACCTTCATCAGACTCTCGACCGAAACCCGGCCTCTCTCTCGAAGTTGAAGGTCAGAGAAAAGCTGGCAAGCAGTCGATGGATCCACCAAAAATAGGGCCGCCATAGGGTCGGAGGTTTCTCCTAGCACTGCAGTTCCTCTGCCCAGAGGAGAGATGCGACTGGTAGCGGGGAACCATCGTGGAGCTGCTTTGGAGTCTCGAGCAGAGACATGATGCGAGGGAGACATCAACGAGCACGCCCAAACTCCGGATAGCCGAAATGTCGAACGAAAGGATGGAGAGGATGGGTGCCCAACCCGCCTTACTTTTTTGTTAGTGTCGGCCTGGTATGCAATGCAATTATCACTATCACTGAGATAGCGGGAGGCGAATGTCTTTCTAGCTGTCGTATCAGAACGGTTTCCTCGGACGTTCTGGATTCAGTGGGAGAGTTGGCCTTGCATCCGTGCCTGACCTTCTGTAGTCGAGCCGTGGCAGCCTTCCGTATGGCTTCTCTCGTCTGCGGATGGGTCCGTTCAGCAGTCCGGCTCAACGGCCTAGCATGCCTTCGTCGCCGCGGGGTAGGTGGTGTAGCTGCCGCGTTGAGGGGTCTTTGACAACTGCTAGTGGTGGTGATGGTGGTGCGGTGGTGTCCGGGTGGTGTTGCGAGAAAAGGACGCGATGGCTTCGAAGCCTTGCTCCATCAGACGTGTCGTGGCTCGACTCGATGGCCCTTGGCTGCGATGTGTTGCGGGAAGCACCGTCGTGATGACCCCGCGCCGAAGTGGCATCTGGCAGCATGATCGACCCCCATTCTGGTCCGCCCCGTTCACTTGTCATTTGTTCCCCCGCCCTATCCCGATGTTGTCCCCAAACACACGCTCCAACAGAAGAAGTTCTGTCCCTGGCCCGCTCTTGCTGCCATCTGCCATCTGCCCGCCAGCCCGCCCGGGTTTGGTCCCCACGTCGTTCCCGCGGCTGGCGCCTGGGCCCTACACAGTACAGTAGATCTCGAGAGAGCTTCACAAAGTATCGTTACTACTGGCGAGTGCTGGAAGTGGTACAACTTACCCTTGACGGGTAACAGTGCTACGCTGTAGGCGGGACCATGTGTCTAAATATGACTCATAGACGCCTGCATGGCGGCTTGCAGCGACATGGGATTCCGAGCCAATGGTGTTGCTGAGATGCGCATCTACCTTCAACTTCTCAGAACTAGGGCTTCCCAGAAGGGAAAAGGGCTCTTTTTGGTGAGAGTTTGAACAAAGGAGCTAAGCTTCCACATGGAATCAATGGAGCGAGAGAACGTGTAACTGCCGGCAGTACGTCTTCTTTGTCCTCTTTGTCCATTGTGTTCCCTCCCCCGATCTGACATATTGCTGCAGATAATTGAGGTTCAAGATTATCGGTATCTTATCAGTCTGTCCTATCACCATCTCCTGAATGGTGTTTTCGACCTGTGTTTACATCTTTGACGTCGACTTCAAAGCACATCGACTTTCTGAACTGACAACGACAATGGCGGCTATTCTACCCATCGAATCCGAACCCATTTCTCAATTATCCAAATAAAACGTCGAGTGACATGACCCTGGGTCTCGACGGGCGCCATAGATCTCCGCGTTTCAAGTTTATTTTGATATCTGGGCAATCAGAGTCGTCCATGGGCTCCAGCCTTAAAACCGACTGCCAAGATGCTAACCACCAAAGACTAGGGTCGTGACGACAAGGGCAAAGGGTAGCAACGTAGCCAAGGTAGCACTGAAGCCTGCAATTGCTCTTCTTTTCTCTGTCTCTTTCCGGCAATCCTTCTTGGGCCTCTCCACCAGGGGTAGGTATTCGCGCCTTACACCAAAAAGTATTCACAAGAGATACGTACCTTTCTGAGCACAGCTTACACGCCTGTGTCTCCGAATATGTCTCTCATGTCGTTTTTGCGACCGCGGTCCACGCTTAACGCTAGTATTCCTATGCCCATGTTTCTCGCGCCGGCAATGGGCATCCATCGTCCAGTCCTCTGCTGGTGCATCATGGGTCCATACTCTCCGGCCATCCATGGCCTATGATCTCGGGTTTTCCATCTGAGCATGAGGATAAGTATAACCTTGTTTCCCTCCTCTCATTGCCCCTTCTTGCTCCATATCCAAACATCATCTTCTCTCCAGGCATCTAGAGTCTCAGGAGTGTTCGGGTCAAGACCGAACCTTCAACCCTTCCTTCCTTTTCACCTCCACTCTCATACAACTTAGAATCACCACTGGAGCGGGTCTCCTTCCTATCCTTGTTTTTCAAACTAATCTTGTAATCCGCTCCTTCAACTACACAAGTTTTCAAGATGTCTACGTAAGTTGTTTACACTACCCACCACTGCCATCAGCATCACATGCTAACAGTTGTTTGGAAATAGTCTGGCAGCAGGTGTCCCTTACGAATTCACATTCCCATCGTGTGAACTTCCGGTCACTCCGCCAAGCTTTTCTTTTGATCCATCTCTCCTTGAGATCAACTTCAACCCTAGCCATGTTCGCTCCGTCTCCCATAGCTCATCGGTCTACTCCTTTGAGTCTTCTCCCTCAGAGTCAGTGAGCGCGACAAGCACACGAAGGACAACACCGGTCCGGAGCCGGTCACCTATCCGTACCCATGGACCCCTTCTCCTCCCCAAGATTCGCAGCCAGGACCAGGCCATCGATCCATCCGCCGTTGCTGCTCCGGCTCCCAAGCGTGCTAGGACCATGCCAGGCCCAAGCATCTCCCGGGCCCGGGCCAACACCGACAGCTTCCGACCTGTACATCAGCGCAGCTACACCAACCCAGAGGCCATCTCCTTCGCAACTCCTCTCCCCTTCACCGAGGACAACAGCGGTATCGTCTTCGCTCCAGTCAACTACGTTGCCGAGCCTTCATCGGTGCCTCATTCTCGCCGGGCTTCCTCATGCAGCCTAGACAACGTCACCATTGAGAGATATGGCTATCCCACCTACCGCCAGATGCCGACCTACGTGCCATCCCAGTCTCGGACCAGCCTCAGCCCGTCGCCAACGCCGCAGCCCCAGGCCCAGTTCCCTCAGCCGGAGTCTTTCATGTACCAGCCCTATGCGCCGCGCGCACCTTCGCCTCTCGCCGCCGCCGCTCCCATCACCCCTGACATGACACCCTCGACGACCCTCCTGTCCTACCTCACCTCGTCGAACCCGGCTCCGTCGCTCGTCCGCACCATCTCCTTCCCGCTCAGGGATCCTCACACCAAGCACTTCTGGTGGGACGTCCGACAAATCCGCCCCTGGACCAACTTCACCGCGGCCTCCATCCTCTCCATCCCCGGCGCCTCCGCCTGCCTCTCGGTGCCCATCTCGCAAGCTCTTCTCCCCACCGCTGCGCATTTGACTCATCGCCACCCCGAGACCGAAGCCGCTCTGCACTCCATCTACTCCGCTCACTACCTCCCCAAGCTCAACGCCGCTCTGGCCCTCTGCTCGCAGCGCCCGCTCCAGCTCTCCGTTCCCTCCAAGAGCCCCATGGCCGCCATTGCCGGATCCGCCGCCGCCGCGGCCGCATCATCAGCAGCAACGGACAACATGTTCATCGCCAACGTAGCCGGCGAATCCGCCACCAACAGCGTAGCCGCCATCTTCGGCGGCAAGCCCACCGCGCGCGTCGTCGGGCTCGTCAAGTCCTTCGACCGCTTCAACACGGGCATGCGCGTCGAGGGTAACATCAAGCGGGTCGAGTACCTTCGCGGTCTAGCGCACCTGCACCACGTCATGCGCGAGCACGGCTGTCGGTACGGGTTCATTCTGACCGAGATCGAGCTGGTGTTTGTCCGCAACGGGACCGAGACTACCCCACATTTTGGGTATCTCGAGGTCGGGAGCGTGCAGCTTGCTGCCACTGGTAACGAGACTGCTGTGCCGGCGGATGTGAACGATGTCCAGATGACTGCTTGCTTGGCCCTTTGGGGATTGTGTATGCTTGCTGGCGATGAGCCCGTGCCCGGGCAGGTACACTGGAAGGCGGAGATTGGTGCGCCGGCGGAGGGAACGAGACGGAAGGCGATGGCGAGGGATGAGTGGATGCCGCAGCCGCAGTTGGCGGAGAAGAGAGAGGCGAAGAGGAGTCGTGGGTGGATTTGGCCCGAGGATGCTGTGGGCAGGAAGGAGTTGGGGAAGAGAGGTGTGAGGTATGGTGCTTGCTAAGTTGAAGTGGAAGCTGCCGCGGCACCTGGTGTGGTGTGGCATGGTGTGGTGTCGAAGCTGGAATGGAATGGAAGAGGAGCCTGGTATAAGGGGGCAGTATCGATCTGGCATCATCATCATCTTGACTCATGAAGTGACTGAAGAACGGGTTTCTTCAGTCACCGAGTCAAGAGTGAATACTCCCCTTTGCTCCTTTCCGTCCGCTAATGGAGGAAAAGCAAGAACAGTACACGGGACCATGGAAAGTCTGGCACTCCACTCCCCTCATCATCATCATCATCATTCTTCAACCTGGTTGTTGTTGAAAGATTTTGCATTTGGCTTTTTGTTTTCAAACGGAGTTAAAGACAGGGCAGCAGCATGGGTTTAAAATGGGCGGTCTTAGCATTTGCATTTCTATTAGCATACAAATTTTCCTTTGTTTTATCATCAAGAACAAGAAAGAAAGAAAGAAGGGCATCGAAAATCCCGGATGGGGGAAATGACTGGTTCATCATGATGCCGGAGGGCAAGGAGGAGATTTTGCATATACCATATATACCATATACATCAGATACCATACATTAGGCAATTATACAATCGTATATATGATAGCCATTCGGTTGAATATAACATTAGTGTGCCTCTTGTGCACTAATCGGGATACCTAGAAAACAATTCTTTCCATCAATGACAGAGGAGACGGGAAGTGCGAGGGCCGAACACTTCTCCTCCGCTCCATCGTCTACCTTAATCAAGAATCACTGCAGCTCATAGATCTCAGCCTTAGAACTGACGAATTCACCCCATGGTGAAGCGATACTTGGGAGCTGTCGATCAATTAAAATTACCTCTACTCTACCCTGTGTAAGTTACGCTCCATGCTCCCCGTCGAGCTATTTTCTTCTTTGACTCGACTGGACAGTCTGGGTTCAGTTCCTACCTGCCTACCCAAGGCACTCCGTCACTCGCTCGCTCGCTCGCTCAATGATGAAAAAAACGCAAAAAACACACAAAAATGTCCTTCGGTCACTGTGCTTAGCCAATACGGAATAACGAGAAAGCTTCTTGAATCAATCACAATATATAATGGCACGCCCGCAAGAGTGCTTCGAAATGTTTCTTGAGCCCGGCAGTTCGTATGATGATCTTGTGCTAAACTCGATGTTAAGGCTGTTTCCAGTGCTAAGTATCTAGGTTGTCTGTCGTTCGTTAAATTCATTCCAATTCAGTTCTTGAGCCTCTCTTCCATTCCACCGCCCACCTCCTGTTTTCTATCACCGGCATAGTCAACGGTTAGTGTTGGATAATCTCTGGAGTAACTTGAGGTGTCCTCTTGTTCTTGGGAAAGGACCCTTAGGAGTCGAGAGCACGAGGAAAGGGGATTTGCTAGCCGACGAGCACCATATGACGTCTGACTGGACTAGCACCTGTTCAACAGTCGGCAGTAGTGTCAGAGAAAAGCTTGGAAGAGGGATGGGTGATCGAAGACTGAAGTGGCAAACAAACGAACGGTGCTCTTGTCAGCCCAATGCAACGAGGGCACGGGAATCCCTTCCACTAGCTGCATGGAAACACGCTGATAGACTACTGCGATAGCGGGACAGGAAACGTATGGTTACAGGACACACAGGGCCAACACATATCCAAAGCATGAATGAAAAAAAGCAAAGTCTCTTGGGAATCATCACTCATATGTATTGACAGACTACGTCTATAGCTTAGCTTTTGGCGGCACCGGCCTTGAAGAGGATGATATCACCATCCTCAACGACGTAATCCTTGCCCTTGGTCATGATCTTGCCCTTGGCCTTGACCTCGGCTTCGTCACCACCGAGCTCCCTGAGGACGCTGTAGTTGTAGACGATAGCCTGGATGAAGGTCTTCTCGAAATCAGTGTGAATGACACCGGCGGCCTGGGGAGCCTTGGTGCCGTTACGGATGGTCCACTGGCGGACCTCATCGGGACCGGTGGTGAAGAAAGAGCCGAGGTTGAGGGCCTTGCGCATCTGGACAATGATCTTGGGCAGAGCAGACTCGGCGCCAACCTTCTTGCACTCCTCAGCAGCCTCGGCCTCGGTCTCGAAGCGGGTGAGGCGCTCCTCGAAGGAGACGGAGAGGGGAATGATGGGATCACCCTTAGCGTGCTCGTTGATCCAGCCGGCGATCGCGGCAAGATGCTTGTTCTTCTTGCGGATGTAGTCGCGCTCGGAAAGGTTGACGAGGTAGACGACGGGCTTGGCAGTCAGAAGGAAGAGAGGGTTGATGACCTCGATCTGAAATCACAAAGTTAGCAGATGTTGCGATAACCAATGGCGAAATATGATGCATAGTGATCGATGGAGGGGGTGTCAGGATAAAGTGTTTGTCTCATGTATCCTCATAGAGGAATCGAAGAGCTGGGTTTATAATTCAGGCCTTGGGCCTTTTATCATCATTCAAGGATTGAGGAATTGTGCAGATGGGGAAATTGTTGCTTACCTCCTTGGGACTCCAGGTGCCCTTGCGGACCTCCTTGCCGTCCTTGAGGTGGGCCAAGATCTTCTCGATAGTGGCCTCTTCCTCCTTCCACTGCTTCATCTGAAGAGACTGGCCGCCCTGGCGGGTCTTCTTCTTCTGGTTCTCGAGGGCCTTCTCGACGAACTCGATATCCTTGAGACGAAGCTCCTCGCTGATGATGTCGAGATCACGAGTGGGGTTGACATCACCCTCGACGTGGATAATCTCGGCATCATCGAAAGCACGGACGACCTGGAAGATGGCATCGACGGCGCGGATGTGGGACAAGAAAGCGTTGCCGAGACCAGCGCCGGTGGAGGCACCGCGGGTGAGACCGGCGATATCGTAGACAGTCAGGTTGGCGGGGACGCGCGACTTGGGCTGGTACTTCTCGCACAGCCAATCGAAGCGCTCATCGGGGACGATGACGCGGGCCTCCTCGGGGTCGATGGTGGCATAGGGGAAGTTCTGCGCGCGGATAGGTGTGTTAGTTTCGGGTTATCTTCATCGTCGTCGTCGCCGCGGTCGGGAGCGGGGAGCGGGGAGCGGGAGGATGAGGGTCGCTTACGGCAGGGTTACCAAGGTTGCACTTGGTGATGGCCTGGAAGAGCGTGGACTTGCCGACGTTTGCCAGTCCAACCTAGAATCGGCATCGAGAACAGTGTCAGCGGGGTTGGGGAGATGGAGCCTAACCTAGGCGCAACCCACAATGCCGCTCTTCAGGTTGTTGCCGGGACGGCCCAGGAGGATCTTCTCCTCCACGACCTGCTTCTTGGGAGGCATCTTGTTCCGTTTACTATAAGAACGGGTGGAGATGTAGACGAAGGTGCAGTCAAGCCCTTTTCTGTTTGGTTGAAGCGAGAGGGGGAAAGAGGCAGAGCGGAAGCTGCGAGAGCTGGAGCTAGCAACAGCTGCTGCGACTTTGGTTCGGAGGAGGGGTAAAGAGGAGGGTTGAGAAGCGGAAAATAGGGATCGGAGCCCTAGGTGAGGAGACGTTTTGACGGTTGCCAGTGGGCTGAAAGGCTTACTACCCCCGCCCAAAAAATACACAACGTTTCGGTAAAAGTGTGAAAAAAGAAAGAGAAAGGTGAAAGAGGGAACAAGGCAGATCTGCAGCACCCGCTAAGAAGGACAAGTCAATGTCTCAAAGCCGGCTTCCCTAGGTAGGAATTGTTTGGTAATGGTCGATCGCTTGATGGTCCAAGGTTGTTTGAAAGAAAAAGAACAAAAAAAGGGAACAAGAACCAACGTTGTCAATTTGCAAGGACAAGTGGTATTTTGTTTTGGGGGTTTTGCTCGTTTGCGAGAATTGGCTGATCCAAAAACATCACAGAGGGAAAAGGGCAAATGCAAATTTTTTATCGGCCCTTGCTTGAAAACAACTCCGGCCCGAAGCCAAAAACATGGATCGTGTCAGTCCCGTTTCCAGCTCGAGTGGGGTGTCTTTTTTGTCCTGGAAGATCGATTCACCGATTCAGGTCATCGCCCTAGGCGGGGTGTTCTCACAGGCGGCTTCCCTGCCGTGATGACGCTCTGCGACGACGACCCCGGCACCTGTCCGCGCAGCCCTTCCGACGCAGCTGCCAGCCGCAAACGTGCCAGATCCAAAGGGTCCCGTCCCCCCGGCTGCACTTACAATGTCATTGCTGCCATCTCGTCCCGTCGTCGTACAAACACCCCAGATCGAGCAAATTGGAAGCATTTCGGGTCGTCATTTAACCTGTCATTTACGCATTACATCCTACAGCTACATACCTATTCAGACAATACATCCAACATTATCTACGTGTCCATATTCCATCCTTCATTTTCGCCTGCTGAAAAGCGTCCGTGTTCCCAACTGCATCGTGCGTATCCCGTCGTTACGCCTCCAGCTTCCATCGACCTTCGCGATAAGCGCTTATCGAGCGGTTGGGAGCTGAATAGCTCTTTGTCCCCAAGGGTCCGAAACCTGTCTTGAATCGCCAACATCAGAAGCCGCATGCGCCGTAGGAAGCAGTGATCGATCATATCTTAGCAACCGAGTTTATCAATTTGCTTCCGCCCGTTCGAGGAGTTTCAACACTCCCGTCCCAGGTCCTCCATTTGTCCATTTGAGCGGGGGAGTGCTGCCACGAACCGTCGTCACCATGTCAAGCAAGAAGTCGCACAAGCCGGCAAGGTCTCACCGATCGACCCTGTCAATCCAAAAGACCGAGATCCTCATCAATGTCTACGATCTCTTACCGGTATGTTTCAATCTTCTTTCCCGCCTTGGACCATCCACCCCATAACCTCTACGACCGATATTAACCAGCCCTTTTTCTTCGCTCCTCTAGCCCGGCCGCATCTCCTCGACCCTCTGGTTCCTCGGAACCTCCCTGCTCCATTCCGGCGTCGTCATCAACGGCCGCGAATACGCCTACGGCGGTCACGCACACCGAGGCAAGACGGGCGTCTACTGGACGGCGCCCCGCACCGAGCCGCCCGGCGGCACCTTCCGGTGTGAGCTCCTACACGGCTTCACGCTCGCGACGCCGGCCGAGATCGATGCCATCATCCGCGAAGTGTCCGAAGAGTTTCTTGGAACTGCCTACAACCTGTTGACGAAAAACTGCAACCACTTCACGTCGCACTTGTGTCAGAAGCTGACAGGGCTGCCCGGGCCGGCATGGCTGAATCGCGCCGCCAGCATCGGCGTGGCTTTGCCGTGCGTGGTGCCCAAGGATTGGATTGAGGTGCCCGAATATGATACTGCGGACGGCGAGCTGGTTGATGACGTTGATCATGGCGGTAGTGGGCGCGGACACGGTGGACAACAGGGGCATGGCGGGCGGGATAAGAGAGAGGAGAGAAGGGCAGCGAGAGAAGAAAGAAAAAGAGCTGCGAGGGAGGAAGATGAAGAGGAGCTGTTGGCGGACGAGCGGTCAAGGATGTTGAGCAGCTCGGGGGAGTCGCCTACGCTTGTGGATCTGGGAAGGGAAAGGGACCGCGAACGGGCAACAACGACATATAATATCAGTAATGGCAATGAAAGGGGAGGTGAAGGGCAGTATCGGGATGATGAGGGGGGCGCCGAAAGTGGGAAGGGGAAGGGAAAGGCGGCGGCGGTGGCTACGAGAGATTCTGCTGGCAGAACGCTACCGCCTGCGGAGAGAGCACCGACTTCTTCTTGAGGTCGAGGTGCCGGGATGGGATCACTTCATTCTTATTGGGGGTCGGGTTCTTTTCTCTTTCTGCATGCATCGCTTGGAGTTTTGGATCAGTGTTTCTATTTGGGTTTGGCTGTCTTTGGGAGGCTAGCTACGCGCTTCATCAGCTTCTCTTTTCCTATGATACCAATGGCGCATCGTTGCATTCCATTCCATCATGGCCCGGTGATCCGCTGGACAAGGAGAGCCAGCATTGGCGGGTCTGTTTTCCAGTCCGAGCTGTTTTCTTTATTCTACGCGTTGAGTTACTCTTTGCCTAAGCAATGAATGCCATACTGCTTGTTCTCTGTTTCAGCACCTGGGACGAGTGGTCGTAAGGACATACCGAACAGGTCAGTATAATGCACCCTTGCTGTACATACTTGTTGATGCATCAACCCGTCTCGACATGGCTGCATTTCGAGCTACATGGCATGTTCTTCACGAAAGGTCAAGTCCTGCATAGGGGTTTGGTCAGATGTTTCCACCCAACCACGAGACATATAACGGTTTCTCTACGGCCTTTCGTGATCTCTCAGGAGTGCCGAAGAAATTTAGGAAACTGGGATTCTGAAAGGCAGGCACGAACACATGCCCGCGACCTTCAACCCTGCTTCGTGCCTGCCTTTCCGAATCCCATCTTGAAGTTTCTCCGATACGCAAAGTGGTCGACGGAGGCACTTACACCAACCCCGCCACTCAGCTCATCTAACAACCATCATGATGCCTCCGAGCAAGAAAAAAAGCTGCAGCATCTCATCATCAGAAGTGTGGTCACAAGGGCAAAAAAAAAAAAAGAGAAAAATGTGGCAAAAAAAAACTGACTGGAGTGGGATTCGAACCCACGCATCTTGCGATACTAGAATGCACATCACCTTATGGTGACGAAGAACTTGGTTCTTGAGTCTAGCGCCTTAGACCGCTCGGCCATCCAGCCATTGGAAGATTGTTGAATTGTCATCAGATTTTCTGCCCTATATGGGGCAACTAAAATCTCAACCACGCAACTAGAATGATGGTAAGTATGCATAACTAATTGATTCCAATCAAAGGGAAATGAACAAAAGAGGAGTGCAAGGTGTCGAAATGGCGATTTGCACGAATAAAAGAACATAGGAATGATGATGCACGAAGACGTGGATGAGACATAACAACCCGTCCTGAACGCCGTAATGATGCTTGGAAATGCATAGGTAATCATCAGCCAGAAACAGATTATTAGTATCTGATTTGATATCCCCGTGGGTGTGTGGTGGCCTTTACCAATACCCACCCTCTTACGGGTATTCATATCAATGCCAAGCCCCCGTCATCCAAGAAAACACATGTGGAAACGCCTGGACAAGTTTACCAGAGGTCTCGAGCTAACAAAGTTTCCACAGGGGTGTATTGTACATGGCATGATGGCGACAGCGGGTGTAAGGACAGGATGCATCAACAACCGTGACCTTGACGCGTACATGCATACTCGAGTTATCGTATAAATATGTAGGCCCTGGACTAGCTTGCATTGTCGGTTTGAGGAGTAAGCAAGCATTGCCGACACATGCCATGCTCCTCTTGTCGGGCGCTCGAGGGCTCTCAGTTCACCACTCAGCACATTTTCCACCACGACAAAACTGAGGGAAGGGGTTGTACAAGACAGAAGACCTGGGACCGCGCTACCAATGGTATTGCCTGCGAGATATCGGAAGTTTCCGCATCACTGCTGGGCAATCCAATTGGATCGGGTCATCATCATCCTAGACATGGTGTAACCTTTCTTCAATATTAGAGAAGCAGTCATTTTTTCGTCCCTTCATCTATATACAACCTCTCGGCTATCTCTTTCTCCCCCCTCATCAATCTGTTCTCCTTCCGTTGCATTTCTCCCTGGCTAGCAGCCAAATCCTCAAGCAACAACCGGCGCAGCAGCCCCCTTCCCCTTCAACGGCCCCGCCTCCCCCCTCTCAACCCTGCCATTCCACACAGCCATCTGCTCACAAAACCCCTCCAACGTATCCGTAACCCCCCGATACCCGATCCCGCCCTCCTCGACGCTCTTCCGCGCCCTGGAATCATCACAAATCGTGTACGCAGACACGGTAAAAACAGCCGGCTGCAACATAGCCAGATCACCACTGGGCTCCTTCCACCCAAACAGCTTGGTCAAAACGGGAAAATTGATGATCAGATTAGCCCAGCCCTCGATGGCGTAAGCCAGGATGAGCATGAGCACGGGAGGCGGGTAGGTTTCGGTAATGGGGGTGATGGAGAGCGTGCTGATCATGGTGTAGAAGTCGCGGAAGGAGATGGGCGGGCCGGGGTCGGTGACGAGGAGGGGACGGCCGGCGCAAAGGGGGGGCGTGGGGCGGGTGAGAGCGGCTTCGAAGAGGAGGTGGGCGATGGAGACGTTGCGGGACGAGATCCAGTTTCTGTAGGTGTTTAAGGCGTCAGTTGGAGGGTTTTTGAGAGGGAGGAAGAAGAGTGTGACTCACTGGATGACGTGCGGTGTCCACGAGACAACGCCACCGGCCTTGAAAGTAGGGCCAAACGTTACGTCGTTCTCGACGTCTCCAAAGATGCCATTGCCGGGACGGACAACGCCGGTACGGAAACCTTCTTGGTTGGCAGCGCAGACGAGACGTTCGGCTTCGGCCTTGGCGCGACCGTCTTTGTTTCGTTTCACCGTGTCAGCAAGAGTTGTTTACCAATGGTTCCAAACTGGCCTGGGATGCAACTTACAGTTGCCAAAGAATGCATCATGAGGCTTCAACGGCTGATCAAAGTCATCCTCATTGAACACTTGGACATAGTTGCTTGCCAAGCTGGGAAGAGGCCACTTCCAAAACTTCATAGGCTTGACGGCAACGGAGGAAGACGACGTGGCAACGAAAATGTCAGCACCGGCCTCCTTGGCAGCAGCCAGGACGTTGGCGGTACCACCGACGTTTACACGAGCGACACGGTCATAGGTCTTGATGCTCCGTTCACCGGGACGGATCGCGGCGGCAGTGTGGTAGACGGTCAGGGGAAGACTGGCAACAGACGCAGGCCATGGCTTGGAGAAGGCAGCCTTCACGGAGTCGGGCGAGGTGATGTCTGTCTTGCTGACCTCGACCTTGCTGGCCACGCCAAGCACCTCGGGACGACGAAGAGGAGCAAAGTCAACGATTCGGATGCTCTCCGGGGACTGTCCACGAGCGAGCAAGTGTGCGACGAGATCACCTCCCACAAGACCTATCGTGGTGTGTCAGTTACGGTTACCTCTTTTTCATGTTTCTCGGGCACCGCGAATTTGAAGCTGGCATGGCTCGTGAAAACAGAAACTAACCGGAACCGCCCACAACGATGTATCGTCTGTCCAACTTGGGTGGGAGATGTTTCTTGATATCGATGGGGTTCTTCTTGACCCGTTCATATGTCTCCCGCACATACTCCTTAGTCCAGCGGTTGGAATTGGGCGACAATTCCAGGGCCTCGGGTGGGACCGTTCTCATGGTCCTGTTGACTCCATAGACCCAAAACGCGCCAACGACGACGACTGCAAGGCCCAATGGCCAAAGACTGAGTCCTTCCGCCATGATTTCTCGTGGCTCGTGATGGCCTTAGTCGTTGGAGTAACTCCGAGATGTGAGATCCCGCTGCCTGTCTCGAAGGTCGGGATTCTCAAGACGTTGTGCGTCTTGAATAGCAGCCGTGGCAAGCAAACGCAGTGCAACCAGACGCTCCACTGGTTGCTGCGCACGAAAATGAAGCCGTTGCCGATGCTGTTTAACCAGAGATTAGGATTCACGCTGGTCGTTGCGGCTTGCCTCCCCCTTCTTATTCATCAATATCCACGTATTCGCGGCGCTCCTCGCCCAGGGCAGGCTATCTGTCCCCCCCTCAGTAAGCACAGTATTCTAGTTTGCGCGCCTGAACAAGGATCGGCCGCGTAGATCTAGGGGTCGCTACCAGATGGAAAATCCCTGATACCCTTCTGAAGCTGCGGCCCGTCCGGACATTGATGCGCTGGGCTCCAAGTTCTGCTGCCTACGGACCGAAGGCGCCGTGAGGGTCTAATCCATTGGAGGCAAACAGCGGTTGGTTCCATCAGAAGTCATGTGGAGAGCAGCGTATACGCATTGCTCGCCAAGGACCCCGGATTTCACTTACATGTGTTAACCCGGTGGCAGCATTGCTCCCGACTGACTTGACGGCATGACGGCCACACAAAGGGACGGCGGTGCGTATAGCAAACGACCATCAGAATATGTCAAATGGACCTTTGTCCGAACACAGCGCGCCGATTGTTGATATAGCGCAGTTCAAAGCGTTGTCTCACCTTGTGTGGACTGATAGAAGGTCGTCAGGGACATCGGCGCAAAATGTTTGAATATCAGGCGAGGCAGCGCGGGTGTTGGTGATGACTACCTACCTACTACCATTTTTACCATGGCGGTACCTCTAGGAGTGTGCGCACAAGGGGTTGCAGGGTGTGCACAAACACTCTCCAGGGGCCGAGCTCATTGAAAATAAACAAACAAACATTTGCCCTTCTTCGTGGTTGTCGCTGTCGCTCGCTCAAACTTGTGCTCGACTGCTCGGCGTTTGGACACTGACTGACGTTGGGCAAGGCGTGGTCTGTCGTCCGTTGCCCCCCGAGATGAGGGTGCAAAACGCTGGAATGCATCGAGACCAGTCCGGTTCGTCGGATCTTCAGCGCATCTCGGCTTGCGATAGCGAGGTGAACCGTCGCATCAAATACTCGCCGTTACGAAAATCGCAGGGCGTCTCACACAGAGTCGATCACCTGGAAGCCCCAACGATGGGCACATGATTCGTCTGGTCAATTTCTCATGTCCCACAACAGTCCGCACAATTTGGCGAGAAAATTTGTGTTGGAGATGCCGACCCGACGTTGTGGAATCGCAACCCATCCGGATGATCCAGGTCTGCCAGGGAGAGCCGCGGGAGAGAGAGGTACCAACCATGCAGTGAAAATGATGGTCGACGGGGGAGCTCCTAGCGAACATCTCGCTGCCGCTGACCTCACCTCTTCTCTTCACGAACGAATTGCGCCCTCTGATTGGCCCACCGTCACCAGTGCTTGAACACCCGCTGTGCGCTGCGTGCCTGCCCGGCTGCACCGTCCACTGCACCGTCAGCGTCGGAACTTGCCCGATCACCTACCGCCTGGGACCGTGAATGACGGGATGGACGTGCCTTCCGCCACGTGCATCACGTGTGGGGTTGAATTTGAACTGAAGTTGGTGCTGACATTGAACTGCAAGCGACGACGGAAAGAACTCCAAGCGACTCAGACGGTTTCACTCTGAAAGATTCTGCAACGCTACAAAATAATGTGGTCGATGTTGTGGCTTTGTTGGTGTCTTGACATCCGATCGTTGTATCGATCTCAGCTGGGCAGGCAAGCTGGGCTAAAGAGAAAGCTCCACAACTGGATCTACGCAGCGATTGTGACTAGCGGTGACTTTTACGAGACGGCACTACTGCCATAGTAGAGACACTCCGCCTCGCGTCTGCGAATACATATTAGAAATATGAGACTTTAGGTAGGTGCGGAATGCAACAGTTCGTCCCAAGTTCGTTCGATGGACAATGGAATTGCTTTGACCGCCCGCGCTTGGGCATAACTACAAAGATGCCATGGCCATGCCAACCCGCGCGAAAAAAAGAGGAAGGCGGGTTGTTATCAACATTCCTTCCCATGCTATCCGAGCAACTCCCAAGCGAAGGGCCATTGGTGCCATTGGTGCCGCATCTGTTATCTTTCTGGTTGGCCCGCGAACCCATGTCTCTTCGGGATTTCCCTTTCCTGATCCGCATTGACTGGCCTCAAATGCACTGTGATGTGACCGCCCAGTCGAACGCCCTGGCCCGCGTCTGATGTCGGGCGTGGAGGGGGGCCTGTGTGGCTTGAAAAGGCCAAGGAGGCCAAGGAGCATGGGCGTGATACAAGTTCTCCCAGATTTTTCTTTGAGAAGAAATGTGACGATGACGCTGCCATCGCGACCAGAAGCCGTTTCACCCATCGGAGCCATGTCAAATCGAGCAGCCGCGTGACCGTGAAAGACGGGCCAAGGAGACAGGACCGAGGATTCAGGAACAATGTTGTTTTGCATGGGCTCATTTAACCAGCTGCATGCTAGCGTCGGTGCAAATCGGGTTCCTGATGGCCGCCTCTCCATCGCATCCAGTCTTTGGGGAGTCGCCGGTGGATCGTGAAAAATGTCTTGCCCCACCGCCGAGAACGGGCTCAGGTCTTGGGCGGTCTTGAGCGCTCTTGGGTTCAGCACTGTCGTCCAGTCCGGCAGTCGCACCAGCCACAACGGAATTCTGCCCACTGTCCAAGGATTGCCAAGCCAGCGTTGCAGCGGATTTGCAGGCGTTTTGTCCCGTTTCCTTTGCAGCGGAGCGCAGTCGGTGTCAGTCGCCCATCGTGAGTTCGCGCTCTATCGTCGCCTGTGTCGCCCTCTTCCCGCCTCTGAATTTACACCTCTGGCGATGTAGCTCACAGGCCGTAAACGCGTGCCGGGAGCCGGGATCTATGACACTGTGTCCCCGATTTGTATGTACAGGTACCCAGGCTACAACGTTGACGGTGTGCAACCGTGACCCGGACGCAGCAGGTGGAAAGGCCGAGCTCCAAAAAACTCGCAGCAGCAGGAGCAATTAAACCCGACGCTCGTCCTGCGTGCCTTCCCGTTTTGGGCTTCTTTCAAAAACCGGGGGTGCCTTCCCGTCCCAGAATCGTTTCATTTCAAGTTCTTGTCGACACCGACCGCCGCGGCCTTCCATTGCAATTAATACTCGCCTCTCCCTTCTTATCTCTCCTCCCTCTCGTCTCTTCTTAGTTCTTCCGTCTGCTTGTTCTGCGAACGCCACATATTCCCCGCCTTCACCCATCTCTCAGATTTTAATAACTAATCCAAGCAATATCCCGTCCGGGTTTTCCGACATCGATACATAATAGTATCTACTTCACACCACCACAACAACAACCTCAACTCATCACACATCCACCTCCCACCGCCAGTCACCATGCGTCAGAACATCATCATCGTCGCGCTCTCCGCGCTCACCGCTGCCGTCGCCGCCCAGTCGTCCAACAGCAACCTCACCGTCCCCGTCGACTCTGTTGACGAGAACACGAGGAGTATGTAACACAGTTCCCAAAAGTCGTGTCACCTTTGAGATGCTAACGCCGTCCTGTCACCAGACCAGTGGTGTGTTGCCCAGTACAACACCTGCAAGATTCTTTGCAACAAGAATGTCAAGACCAACAACTGCGACTACGTATGTTTTCACCTGGAGGACCGCTTATTAAGGAAGCATTGCTGACCACAGGTTCCCTCTTTACAGACGACGCTGAAGTACGAGTGCACTTGCACCTCTGGTGATTCCCCGGATCTTGAGGAGTACACTCAGACTGTTCCTACCGTAGGTGTCCCCCGATTTTTGTTCTTGAAGCAAGGTTTCTAACGCGGCGTCCTACAGTTCATGTGCCAGACTGCCTACTCTACCTGCATCACCAACCACGCAAACGATGCCATGGGCCAGGACAAGTGCAAGGAGGACATCTTTGACAAGTGCGGTACCCAGGACCCCAACAAGGCCGTGATCAAGACCACCTCGTCCGCCGCCGCTGCCACCACTTCCGCTGCCAAGCCCACCGAGACCAAGGACGCTGCCGCCGAGACTTCCGCTGCCGCCGCTTCCTCGACCTCTGCCAGCAGCAGCTTTGCTGCTCCCACCAACGCTGCTGCCTTCCTCGGCAACGGTGTTGCTGCTGTCGCTGCCGGTGTCTTCGCCGCTGCCCTTCTCTAAGCGGTGCAGCTTATGAAGGAATGACGGACGTTTAGTACCTCGTTGCTTTCCAAAAGTTTACTTTTAGGTTTGCTTTAAATGCGACGGCGTTGACGGTTATTTTCAGTTCTTTGTATTACATTCCACCCAGAAGGACCCTCTAGGAAGGCTTATTTGGTCCGGCCGGGGACCGACCAGATGATCAGGCATACATCGCGGCGGCAGCATCCACCTTGGACACAAGGCAACAAGTTGAAGGGAAGCATTAATACGTACGCAGACCGCTTGATGAGAGGAGGTCAGGTGTGGTTGAAAGAGCAGAAATGGGCAATTTAACGCATAATTTCGGTGGCAGGAAAGTACTTGAGGGGTCTTGTACGCGCGTGGTTTGGTGCCCGTTTGGTTTGAGGATGAGAGACAGTCAAATACCCTTTATCTTAATTCATAGTTGTGCCCCTCTACCCTTTGTTTGAACCTCATTGTGAGTGTCGTGTCTTGAATGCTGAGGAAATGTGATATAAATAGTCAGTTCTCTTTGGCTCGCTTTGTCGGCAACTGGTTGTCGATACAGCCCTTTGTCTGCTTTGAGTTTTTGCTGATAGAACTCTTTGGACAGGACCATGCTTAGCAGAGATGGGGATTGCTTCGAAACAATGCGATTGTGAAAATAGAATTTCTATTTTCTGGCCCGCTTTGTCAGTAACTGATTGTTGATACAGCCCTTTGTCTGCGCTGGATTGTTGCTGATATGACTCCTTGGACAGGACCGTACCTAGCAGAGAGGCTGATTGCTTTTAAACAATCCGGCTGTCGACATAGCATGTCTGTTCATACCTGCTTGTTGTTTCATCTTTCTTGTTTCGATCCTTCAGCAAGTCGCATATCTTGGCAAGTTCTATAACAGCAAATATATACTCACAACGAAGATGCCACCTAAAAGAGCAGCAACCGGAGCGGCCCCCGGCCAACCAGCCGCCCAGAGACAACGATTAGCGCCAGCAGCTCCTCCTCCTCTTCCCCCTGCCCTAGCCCCCAGGTCACCCACTGAAATCCCGGAGGAGATCAAAACGCAGCTTGTGCTCGCCGCCCTGACCACGCACGACAATGTCTGCGCTTTCAAGCTGTTCTGCTCAAACTGGGAGGTCTGCAATCGACAGCGAGAAAAGCCCCAACTCGACGAAATCTTGAGGAAGCTAAGAGTGGACGTGTACACGCCGAGCTCACAAACACTGGGAGTGCAGGCGGGGCAGGGAGAAGAACAGTTTTACGGGGAGCTGAAGAGTTATTTTGCGGGACACTCGATGAGAAGAACGCAATGTCCACTCTTTGGGGAGGGGGCACATGGATTCGAAAACAAACACTGTGAAGAGTGCGGATGCGTTGCGTTTGAAAAGGAGGTGCTGATGGAGGGCGTTGGGGCGTGGGATCAGGATTGGGAGGGGAAGTTCGATCCGGAGGCAAGGGGACAGGGAGGGGCTTGGACTGGGAGGCTTAGGAAGGGAATGGGTTATCGTGGAAATGGAAGAGAAGGGAGAAGAGATGAGGTTGAGCCATGGGACCGAATGGTTGAGGAGGCGAGGACTAGGGGTATCAATGCCTACATGACAAGCATAAGGAATACGAGGATGGGGAGGTTTTTGGCGAGGGAGGTGAAGAGGGAGAGAGCGCTTAGGCCCGACAGGTTGGTCGTCTTGAATCAGAGGCCGGCGAAGTGGCTCGGGAGATTCACGCAAAGAGGGCTAGGAAGACGGGTGTGTAGCGGGATCGAGGGGACGATCAGTTGGGGAGATGAAATGGTCGGACTCTTGCCTTTCATCGAAGGGTTCACGGAGAGGTTTGACAACGATGGTTATTTGTTGGCGGCCACCGGTGTGCCGGCGTCCACGGCTGCTGCCGCTGCCATCAAAGCCAGACCCTTTGACCAGGTAAAGAACCATCTTTCCCCAGAACCCCCTAACCAGGAGCCGTGGGTTCTATACAGACGTATCCGCCATCTCATGATCACCAGCTCTCCCGATCTCAATTTGGAAATAGGTGTTGACTACGCGCGTTTCGGTATTGTTCCTCCCTCAAACCCACCATCCGCCACGGTGGCGGCTAATCAGAGAGCGATCCAAGACCGTCTGCACTTCGAGAACATGGTGCCATTGTACGTTGACTACCAGGCTTTGACGAATCTCGAGACACTCTACCTTGACTTGAGGAACGTTCCAAAACGCAGCATCGGTAGATCGCGGCCCCAGATGAGAGAGGTAGTACGGCTGGCTCGAAGGCTCGAAGGAAAGAACCTGCGATTGCTCGTCATTGCCGGCCTGAGAACTGGAGGGCGGTATTGGTGGGGAGAGAGAGAGCTGGACATCGAGGAAGTCGAGGAATTGGAGCACGAGAATCCCACGGACTGGTGGAATGTCCACTGGCTTATGGAATTTAGGAGGGCGTTGAGGCCCGGGGGAAAGCTGATTCTGGTTGATTCGTATTTTGTTGATTTTCCTCGTGATCGATATCGGCCATGGATAAATCCGATGAACGTCGTTGATGGGCCCATGCCACTGATCAACAACGTTCCTGGGCCCACGCCACAAAGTCAAGTACAAAATATGGGTGGGTTCCCGGTTTTTCTTTACAATTTCATTGACAACGAAAACAACAACAACAACGAAGATGGCGACTCAGCGGAGGAAACAACATTGGCGGGATTTACAACAACATCGGATGAATTTACAACATCGGAGGAATTTACAACATCGGCGGAAACAAATTGAACGGACAACGAAGCGTGACACCCCCTATCCGAAGCACCCAAGAAAGAGAGTCTAGCTTAAGATACAACAAGGAAGGCAACAACAACGACAACAATCGTCATAATGCGTAGCACATTTTTTATATAGAAGGTTGGAAAGGTCAAGCAGTGGTATAGTTAGCGGTATATACAATCAATGACAACATCAGGATGTTATCTAGATGAGATATGGCTTGTGAAACGATGGACAAGCAAAAAAGTCCGTAGACAAAGGGACTGAACAATGCTGACATAAAACGTGGACTGTCACCCTGACTGATGTACTTGGTGATCGTCGTATGTCTGCTCCATGTATAGTTGAATGGATGATAATCCTGGTGGTGATCAATCAACGTCAACAATGGTGTTTTCTTGATACAGGGAAGCTCTCAGCGTCTAATAGCGCGGCGAACATCTACCATAGTACAACAGACTTGCCGGTTCATAGTCGAACCAGCGTTTTGCGCAGGTAACCGGACATAGGTTCGTCAATCGCAGTTGCTGTTCGGGTTCCTGTTCCTGAGTTTGACATCCCGATCCCGAACTGATAGGCACCGTACATAACAGGCACACCATGTGCAGATGCTCTCGGGAGCCAGGGCGACCAATTACCATCAACTGCTGAGTTCTCGGTCGTCCCGGCCGTACCAAAAGAATTCATCTCGAACATGAATGGATGCCAAATGACTTTCTGGATGTTCAATTATCAATATGTGACAGGTGCCATGCAATGCGGGGAATAGCTTCATGTTGTTCAACCCCAGCATTTAAATATCTTGAGGTCAGACAAGATACCCAACCCTCGCTTCGGGTTCAGGTTCCGCATGGTCGACTTTCGAGTGAGTGCCTGGCTTCGTGTCTGGTTCCCAAAGCACGAGTGTGGATGCCCAAGATGAATAACGGAAGAGAACCGGGTCGGGTCGGTGGTGGTTGTCGAAATGGAAAATGGTGCATCGAGCATGGAAACGATAATCAGGGCGTCCTTTCTCGTCCACTGAGGTCAGGGCCGTTTGGCGTGGACCGATTGGCTGTGTGATGCCACTGGCCAAAAGGGGAATCTGCATCCTGCAATGCTCATTGGCCAGCCGATCATATGGGTGTCTTTGTGTGGGTTGGCAGTTGCTGTGCTGAAGGTGCGTCGCCAGTCGCTCCTGCCTTGGTGGCAACCACTCGTGAGAAATCAGTCGCACACTTTGCATCTGCCATTTGGATCATTTGGACCACTTGGAGAAGGTGCCTGCCCTGCTTTGCGTGCCTTCCACTTGCGACGACTCGAGCCTGCATTTTACTCACTCAGGCTGGCAGCTGCGGTGCCGGGCATCTATCGGCTATCGACGTCCCTCCGACTTCCAAACCTTCCACTTCGCCGTCTTCCATCCCGAGTCTACGGTTCCAGGTTGGGTCGAGGTCCAAAATGCGTGCCATACGCCCCTCTGACCCCTCGCCATACCTTTACCTTCACTTCCATTCACGCCTCGCCCCAGACAGTCTTCGGGTTTGCTTTGCGACGCGCAGGGCCACTCACTCACCTTCCTTCACGAACAAGTCCTTCGTGAAACCATACTTTTCCGGCTGACAAAGACAAGCCCGCCGCTTACATTCCTCACCATAACCTCCCCTCAATCTCACCTCTAAGGACGTCACGCATCTCAACAAAATCCCGGTAATCAAGCGACACACAGCAGTTGTGATGGGAAAAAAGTTGCCTACAGCCGTCGCAAGGAGTTGTGGTTCGTTATGGCGCCTAGCAAGGACTCAAAGCGGGGCTCAAGAACCCCAGAAAGCAACATCAACAATAGCAATACGTCGAATGCCAACGGAGGAGGCGGCAATGCCAGCAGAGACTCTCGCAATACCGGCCTTTTCTTGCCTCTCTTCGGCTTGCGCCTTTCTCCCCGCCATAAGCGCCGTATCGAGACCGAGCGGGATCGCATACTGTCGGATCTTGATCGACACTCACACTTACGTCGCGGGCGGGCGTCGCCTCCAGCGTCAACTGTGGACGTCGAGCTGAAGCCTTTGGACGATCGCCAACCGAACATGAAGTTCACTCTTCAGCGCGGTTATGCAATCAGTAAGCTCGAATACCTCATCCGGCGCCGTTATCAAGACAAGGGCCATCCCATCGCCTCCACTGCTCACTTTGCTTTCTATATGGATGGCAAAGTACTCAAGCCCTCGGACGATATTCCCTACACGTCTTCCAAGATCTGGTACCGCATGTCCAGGTCTTCTGCCGAGGTTGACCAGTGGAAGTTCAGCCAATACAAGGATGCGAACAACCAGCCAATTCCCCCAGAGCTTGCGACTCAACTCGTACAGGCAATCGATACAGGCGCCACGATAGGCGAGTTGAGACGCAAAATTGCGAGTTTTATGTCCATCTCCGATCCGGACAGGGTGTTGCTGGTGGCTCGAGGCGGAACACGACCTGGTCAATTGCAGGGAGACAGCTGGGTGGTCTCTGAAGTCAAGCGACACTGGCTTTGTTGTTGGATTAGTTATCACATTGCGCGGACGAACGCATATGCTGTCGTCAATGGCCTCGGAAGGCGCTATGTCTATCATCCCGAGTCGCATTACTTCTACGACGGCATGAGTGTTAGGCGCTGGCAGCATCACCTTGATACTCGCCTGTTTCGGAATGTCCGCTCAAGGGGGAAGACTGGTTTCAACGCCCACTGGTCAGAGCTCATCTTGACGCTCAACGATACGCGTGTCAGTAAGACTACACGCGTTTGTTGGGGAAAGACGTACGAGGTCGAACTTCCTGGCCAGGCAGCCAAAATCTTTTCGACCGAGGAGGCTTGGCTCTTACCCGACGAAGCCTGCAGCGTCTGTCTTGACAGCAAAAATCTGAGCCTCATGGCATACAAGATTACATGTGGATGCGATCACAAGCCAACCATCTGTAACGCTTGTTTGGGCCAGTGGATCGCCTCGGAGCTGGAGTCTAAGATGTGGGATCGGATTAAGTGTCCGGAGTGCCCCAAGCCCCTTCAGTTCGCAGATATCAAGAGAAACGCACCGAAAAGCGTTTTCAAACGGTATGATGAGCTGGCTACTCGCGCCGCCCTCGGAAATATTCCCAACTTCCGATGGTGCAAGTCGGCCAAGTGTAGCTCCGGTCAAATAGACGATGTCAAATGCGTGCGCTTTAAGTGCAAGGCCTGTAAGACATCACATTGCATTAAGCACGACGTACCCTGGCACTCTGGCGAAACATGCGAGGAGTATGACAAGCGTAACATCCAAAAGAAGAAGGACGAAAAGGCATCCGAGGCAGAGATCACCAAGTCTAGCAAAAAGTGCCCATCGTGCAACAAGGCTGTCCACAAGTTCTCTGGTTGCAATCACATCACCTGTAAGTTCGATTTACCTTGCTCACCTCCTGATCTTCTGCAATGACTGGTTACTGATTGTGTTTCCTAACAGGTATCTGTTCCCACGAATGGTGCTACATATGCCTCGCCCCGTTCCAGCGAAATGAGCACGGGTTTCTCTATTGCCGTCACAAACCCGAGTGTACGGAGCGGGATCCCTTTGTCGACTTGATAGACCCCCAGAACGCGAACGCCGACCCCCGGACGTTTTTCGAAGCCGCCAATCACGGTTTATTCCCGCCGCAATTTCTCAGAAACCGCCTCCGAGTCGTCCGCGGCAGAGCTGCCCGACACCATCTTGGGGCCGGAGCCAACGAACCAGGCCCGGGGCAAATGGGGCGCAACCCTAACCGCCTTCATCCCGACATGTTTCTCCCTCCTTGGATGCAGGAAGTAGACCAAGGGATGTTTGCGGGTGTTGCCGGTATCGCGGATCATGTTGCAAACGGTAACGGAAACGGTCGCGACCCCATGCACGATCTGAGGTTGTTAGCGCAAGATATGAGGGCAGCACGGAGAGAGCGGGCTTAGGTACTCCTTCTCGACGAAGCTGGACTTAACGAATACGACATCACTCTCCATAGCTTCAGTGCCATGATCCTGGCCTCTCCAGATATGTGGGCGGCATTCGTTGCCCATGAATGGACGCGCAGGACTGGTAATCCTCACCCGCCCCCTCCTGGGCCCGAAGAAGCTCGCGACAATGATTTCGAGGAAGAATTTTCTGAAATAATGTGGGACTTATGGTTCGACATCGTTGAAGAGAGTGAATTTATGGAAGATGAGGATGAACCGATGTTCTTTGGCCCACATCGACCTCCGGCTTGGTTTCATTGGGAGGCTGGGCACGGCGAGCCGCCAGTCTTCCCAGCTGGTCTTCTACCTATTGGTGCCGATTTTCAGGTGGATGACCTTCTCTGGGACGGCGCATTCGTGATTCTCCCTCGGGGTCCCGTCCCCGAGCCACGCGATGTCGATGATTCAAGCGGTCCTTTCTGGGCTCCTCCCCCAGTGACCCCCCGTCAACATCATTTCCTCCCCAGAGAACATCCGACACACGATGAAGACGAACTCTTCTTGCAAATGCTAGAAGATGGCACAGCTGAGCACCAAGTTATTGATCCGCTGGATAATCTCTTATTGGATCGCCCTCCATGGGCTCCTGACTTTCCTCCACCTCCTCGAGCGTCGATCCGCGATGTGGTTAATTTGATCGACTCAGAACCCCCCCTTCCTCCTCGGGGCTGGCAAACTGCGCTGACCCTCCTTCGACCCTGGTTTCACGAAGCGCCGTGGAGATTAGAGCCCGCAACCAATATTCCCGAGCACATTGTCGGGCAAGATGAGCTAGGGCTGTGGGTCGATGATGCTGTGGAGGTTCTGATCAGGCGTAACAGGACGCTGCTGCAGTTTATTAACTTTGATATTCGTCAGGAAATGGCTGCTGCACTAGACGCGCCTCGACTGTGAGACACAGGCTGAGAAGCGAAGTTAAGCAGCCTGGTGTGTGGATTGAGGCGTTCATCAAGATGGGGATGACGATCGGAAGCTGCATGGCCTGTATGGCATTGCAACTTCGGTCTGTCGAACTTGTAACTGTTTTCGAGTGTTATCACTTGAGCTTTTCCCGATTAGGTCATGTAGCCATAGTGTTGGACTTCTTGCGAGGCTTTTGACCGAACGAGGTCCTCGCCCTTGTCCTCAACCATCTGACGCATGGGAACTTGTATTTTGGTACCAAAGAATATCATCATGAAGAGGTCTTGTAGATAGTTTTTATCCTCGTATTTGAGGGTGGAGCACACTGGGGATACTGTGTCATATATTCGCTGGGACGTATGATGACCTTTGGTGACACATACTGAGCACTGCTTCGAGTGCAAGATCTGGGCGATCGACCAAGAGACGTCCAATACTTTAGTACATAACTTAGCCTTACCTCAATATCGTCGTCCAGTTAAATATGTGTAATATTAAATAGCAATCCTAAACCTAACCATCGCCTTCACCTTGACTAAGCCGAATGGACATGATGGACCGCAATCACTCGCACGCAACATGTCCATCCGCTATATCTACCTGAACTTACATAAACCCGTGTTCTTCGGTTGATGTACACTTCACGGCATGGCAAAAGCGGAACCTCGAATATCCCACGGAGTTCAAGATGTGGTCACGCAACAATTCCCCCACCCAACCCAAAAGTTCAAAATCACCACCAGGACCGAACTTCAGGAATCCATGGAATACACACTTATAAGCACCTGATCGGACTAGAACAAGCACATACGACCATACCCACTGGAAAACTCGGGATCCCGTCCGCTCTCCCATAGATAAGCCAGTGAGGGCCAGACTAGTAGTTGGGTCGGTGACGACCAGCGAATCCCTGGTGTTGTATGTTTTTTTCTTCTTCTTTTTTTTTCTTTTCTTAAATCTTTTGCTTCATATCTTTTTACCATTTTCATTTCATGGTGTCTCAGATGTGTGTCCTGTCTGGTCGTGTCCTTTTTGTTTCTTTCTTTTCTTCTGGTGGTGGTATTGTGGGGGCTGTAACGAGGTTGGATGTTGGACTTGTGGTTTCCTGTGGTGATGACATGCGGGAACTGAGAATGGTTTATCAACCTGTTATTTGACGGAATTTCGCGAAGTTTGATCCTAGAAAAAGTTTCCGGTTTTGGAATGAACGTTGGTGCATCGGTTGTTGGGCTGTGTCAAGTTAGCATTTAGGTTTCGCGCTAACGAGTGTTCCGGAGGTGAAGCATAGAGTGATGGGCATTCTCACGAGATAGTGGTAGAAAAAAAAATTAGATGTTACGTTTGCATTATTAAAGTTTTGTGCTCTTCTCCCTGTGACTTTAATTCTGGACAGTTTCGAGTGTCTTAAGGGGTTTAATTTGAGTAGTGACGATGGCGAGTTCTCGCTGCGTTTCTGCTAACGGCCCTCTCCGTGTTAGAAGCGGGTCGGAAAAGACTGGCCAGCACTGCACACATTGTCTTACTCAAATAGAATTGCAAACCTGAATGATGACCTTATGAGGTTATTCAGAGCTATTGCGGCTTGTATGCTCGCTGTGCAACGTCTTTTGGCCGCATACATTCGATGTCTCCCACGACATGACCATATTACCGTGCCCTTCTTCGCTCTTTCTGTTGTAGCCTGCCCAGTCCTTGTATCCCCTTCCTTCCTCCAGAAACGAGTGACGACTAGAGGAAAGCGCAAAGAACGAAATGAAATGAAAGGAATGGCCCATAAGACTTGTCTGACCCCCATCCCCACCTCATCCCTTAGATCCTCGTATTTTGCCTTGTGTTCCTGTCTTCAGTTCCCTCCTGGTTAAGAGAACAGGTCCGGCCGGAGGTGAACAAACGGAAGGACTCCGTGAAATAGTCTCAAGGAGACAAGCAGCCTGAGAGATTGTGGTGGGTATGTCGACTTGCTGAGAGATGCCCGTGGTGGGAACCGCTGCGGGGGATTTTCTCGAGGCGACGCGTCACGACATCCCGTCTATGTTTAAACGCCTTTGGTAGTAGAAATGACAGTCGTAGATGTTCCACTTTCCCACGACTGAGCGGCCTTGGTAAATCTGGAATGCGCCGTTGAGAATTCGAACTGTATTTCCTGACGGACGATTGGTTACTGAGGGGAGGGTGGACTTGTGAATTTTCCAATCAAAGAAAGCAGGTTGTCGGAAGGATTGTGCCTTCCCTAGTGCCCGTGATGAAGTGTCAAACATTTTTAGAAGGCGTGACCCGACGAATTCAGGTTGTTTGACAGCCTTGTGCTACCTGCTCCCTGCAGAATGACGGAAGCAGCTTCATGTATGATCTCCCAAGCCGCTGAACATCACCCGGACGTAACCTTGGTCAACTATCAATCAAAACGTATAGTTCAGCTTTACAAACACCATCTAAACCATCTGTTTTGTGTATATAGCGACAACTCTTCTCACCTTACCACAGCATCCCTTGCTCATCAAACACGGATGTATGTGTGCCCTGTACAACTAAGTACTACAGGCACATGCCACGGCTGGCGTACCCGCAAGCCCAGTGCCTGTTTGGTAGCACGGTCTTTGGACAAAGAAATGCTTCTATTCTTGCAAAACCAAGGACGATGACGGTGATACCGTTGTCAAGGTTTCAAAGCATCATGGAGGTCTTTCACATTGCATCCAGTTCTAAATGTCCATGTTCTCTTCTCATAGAGCTGGACTTCTCTGGCAAGTGGCAAGCCCGCCAGCTCCCTTCTTCCAGTATTTCTTCCTTACTTATCTCTACTTCATATCATCCAACCGCCAATCCTACTCAGATACTCTGATTTGAGAGATGAAGCACACTTTTTCTGCTGCCTTTACGGCCCTTCTCCTGCTTATCCCAACCGCTTTCGGTACCACGGCCGTCCCAACCGAAGAATCAACCAAAAAGCCCTTCTCCTTCGCCTCATGGGTTGACGATCTTTCCCGCCCAGACATCGTTGCTCTAACGCCGGAAGAGGCTCTCGAGGCCTATAACGCTTCTCGACACAGCGCCGTTACCAAAAGGGAGGAGGCCTGGACCTTAGGCATGTGCTTTTCTTCAGAAATGCACGCTCCGGCTGACGATGCAGTTGCAATCATTGCTCTATTCGTAGAGAAAGGTCAGGAAAAAGTAACTCTCCAACATGACCCGCCAGGGATCAGAAATGTAATCAGTGTGCATGGGCAGCTCACAGTAGACGCTTACTGTCATAGAGGTGGTCAGTGGACGTGCCCTGAGCGTATTGTAACTTGGTGAGTGTCGAGTGCTTCTTCTTCTTCTTCTTCTTCTTCTTCTTCTTCTTCTTCTTCTCCTTCTCCTTCTCTCACCATCTGTGTTGTTTCCGTCTTCCTATACCTCCGTGCTCCGTCTTACTTGCTTAACCCACCTACCCGCCCACTGATCACCTGAACTTTAAAGAAAAGGCAGGTTTGACAACTTTAAAACTAACATGCATCATTCTATCCGAACAGTCTCAGTGTTGCCCAAGCCTTGGGCCACCTCATGGATTGGTGCACCTGGGACAACAGTGTAGGGGGAACTTATTGGGTTGTCGACAGGGAACTTTCAATAAACGTCTGGGATGGCGCATTCTTAAGCGTTGAAAATTCCTAACTTCTGTTGCGGATATCAGCCGATACCTCTTCCACGGTATTGGTACCTGATTTGAAACTTCATTATCGGCATCCGGTCATCGATCTGGTAAAACATGGCGAGGCGGTTCAAAAGCGGTGGACTCATCGGAGTCGGACTTTGTCGGTGTCGGACGTCGCGCTGTCACAGGTTCTGCAGTATCCGGAATCCCGATAACCGGGAATTCTGGGCGCGGAGACTAGGAAAATCAAAAGGATGCTATGAGCAGATAGCGGATCTATATCAGACTTAAGAACCTGGCTCTTTTTTGCTCAGACACTTGCCAACCAAATCATAGTATCAGGGAGGATCAGTGTATAGCCAGGTCCAGCTTCTCAAGAACTTCAGGAGTGGCACGGGGTGCAGACGTAGGCAAGCCACAAGCCACAAGCCAAAGTCAAGTCAGCCTCTGCCTCTTTGCCCCCTTTTGTTCGCTCCAAGAACACAATGCGAGAGTAACATTTGCCCCTTCGGAGATACCTTCCTACATGAATTTCCTGCGGCGTAAGTTGATGAGGCACAGTGGCAGGGCGTGTGAATAGCGAAATCCCAGGAGGAAACGAAGGAAGATAGCGGATAAACCTGCAGAGCACCCTGTGAGACTCTTCGCCTCCCTTGTATGTATGTGCTTCCGTGCTTGGCGAGCTGGCCCCCCGGGCCCCCTTGCGGCTCCCGCGTTGCTTATCCCGCATCGCCCCTACCCTAAGCCCTACATCACCAACTGCATCCGGTCGGCGGCGTCGGATTTATGCCCCACTTTTGAGACCGGAGCTACGGAGCCGGATTCCGTGTAAACTCGGGATACTGGGGTCTGGAGGGTCAGTTATGGGCAACATTTTTATGCCGGGGGCGTGGGCATAATTTGGCGCCTCCATGGTAGTCTCCAAACTTGAAACATTTTGTACCTAAATATTTCCCAAGTCCCAACTACGGACAAATCTTGGAGTTGGCTGAGGCAGGTATTCATGATCTTGCATTCATGATCTTGCATGAAAATTATACGGGCATATATTCCGCAGTATGTGCTCCTCGGTTTACATACCGCTGCGTATACCGACCTTTTGGATGCCTGGTTCCTGATACTGTACGGTCGCAAAATAAATATCTTAGATCAGCACAATTTTCACTGCATCTGGACACGTTGTTACTTCGCACACAAGAACGGAGACTACACCGGCTTGATGAGATACATATCGCCCTCATGGTTAAATGCATTTTGTGTCGAGATGCAGCATCACTTCCATGACCTTCGATGCCCGTAGCTGCTCTCGTCTGGTGCAGTACGGTGACGCCTCCAGATTGCGCACCTGTCGGACTTGGTAAATGATGCCATTCTGCAAAGGTTCATCCAGCGGACCTTGCGTGGTGGCGGTCCCCGTGATCATTCATTCGAATTTCGTCGGTCGTGTCGATATAAATACTGGACTTTCTCCTCTTTCCATTCCAACTTTCTTTTTCTCCATCTTCTCACATCACTCAAATCTCGCTCTCAAAATCTTGCTCTCAAAATCTCGCTCTCAAAATCTCGCTCTCAGAATCTCACTCTCTAGCAGACCTGACACTCTCAAACAACAAGAACAACGACACAAATGTCTACCCAAACTGATATCAAGACGGCTGCGTCTCTTCCTGACCAGTCGAACACTTCCATCATGACTTCATCATCCTCAGAGGTATTTTCGCACTCCCATTCCGTATTCCTACATGCAAACCAACTGTTTCTGACGATCACCACCCCGACGAAGACCAACCATAACACCAAGTTGCACCAACCGGTCCGCAAAGAAACCAGTCTCTGGCCCGAAGTGAAGCAATACCTGCTCTCCCGCGCCGAATCGTCAATGGACCCCAACACCATCATCCCGCGCCCCATGTGCGCCCTCTGTGATGAAGAAGAGCTCAACATCGCCGGCGTCCCGGCCACCAACACCACCTCAGTCCGGTTCGAGGCCGCCGTGTTGCCCTGCGGACACATGTTCTGCATCCCGTGCCTCAACGAGTACGAGGACCAACTACCCGACCCCAATCCCTATGACGCCGTATACAACCCTGTCTGCGGCCGCCGCAAGCCCACCCGCGAGTACAGATGCCCGGCGTGCCGTGCTGACATGCACCACAGAAAGTGCTGGTGCGAGGTGGGCGCCTGCGACCTTCCTTCTTCTGACCTTCTCGATGGCGGCGTCGCAGAGTCCGGAGGACAGTGGGTGCCCAAGGTGCTGCACCCTGGAGAGAGAAAACAGGAGGAGATTGAGGCCTTGGAGTGGGTTGATCATAACCCTGCCGTGATGGATGAGGAAACTCGCCAGAAGCTTGTCGAGCTGGTGAACGCCGTGAATATTACCATGCCGGAGTGGGAGGCTGCTGTTGCCTCCGAGGACGACGACGACGACGACGACGACGACGACGACGATGACGACAACGGGTCATCCGAAGACGATGATAGCGACGATAGCGACGACGACGCCGACTATCCCCCCGACATCGAGATGGCCGACCTCACCGACGACGAGTACAAACTATACCACGCCATCACGCAGCATGAAAAAATGTTCGGGAAACTTAACAATCGCCCCGTTGGCATTCCCGATGATGCTGATTTGAACAACAAGACCTACCCCATCGCTTTGTGGAATCAGGTGGTTGCGCCAGTGTGCCAGAAATGCCATCGCGCGAGACTGCACAGATTTGCCTGTGCAATGTTCCCTGGGCTTGAGGTACTGCCTGCTCGGTTTAGGCCCTAAGCCCAGGGTGGAGAAGACTGAGGAGGAGATGTATCCTCGTGTGAGGTACTGGATGGAAGGAAAGGGTTAGTGCTGATGGAGAGAAGCACGGGCAAGAAGGAAATGCTTGGGATTATTTGTGGATTTGATGCGCTCTCTTACTGGTTCGCCATTTGGGCCCCTCTGAGAGTTGGTATCACGAAAACATGGCTGGATATTTATGGTGGATGATGGACTAGGAAGGACAGATTTTTTTGACGGATATTGCATGGATTGGCGCAGCTAGACATGGGAAGGCACGAGCCGAACTAAAGTACGAGGGTCATGATGATGCTCTTGTTGTTTTTCTGAACCCGGTACTGGATATCGGCTTGGACGAGACCAAATTAAAGCGCTTGTGGAATGAGATAGACAAAAATTATCATTTCTTTTTTTTCACAACAACAACTTCTTGTGTGCATATCGTCATGTGATTAGGTCTCTGCTGGTGCAATGTTCAAACCGCCTTGCTCCTTCCCCGCCAAGCGATTGTAAGAATACATTAAACTTACCTTCTAACGCAATACAAGTAGCTCTGATATGTTCTTCTACACATATGCTGGTCTCCATTCAACCTTCCTCCCAGCCCGAATTGTCAAGCAAAGTTGCGGTCACATCAATGAGCAAAAGTGAGCCAGAGAATACTCCTGTTTTGATAGATAACAAACGGAAATCAAAGAAAATATCTCTACAACAGCAGATCAAATCACCGCTCTAGCATATCACACCTCAATTTGTCACTCATCTTAAATGATGGTAATTCAATCAACGAGTGTCCCTCCCCCCTCAATCCCCAGGCAAGCAGTCACAACTTTCCCAAAACGGATACATATGTCCACTTGCACGCAACCTCCCCACCTCCCCCATCAAATTGACCCCCACGAACACCACCCCACTCAAATCCTCCCTCCCCACCTGCATCCCGATAAGTTCTCAACGATAAGAAGAAAAAAAAAGATGAAAAAAGCCCAAAAAGAAAAAATCACTGCGCCAGCCGCGAATCGAACGCGGGGCCCATCGATGGCAACGATGGATTTTACCACTAAACCACTGGCGCTTTGTGGTGTTGATGCAAGGTTTTAAGCATGATAAGCCTTTATAAAGGGAAAAACCCTCCAAAAAAAGCAAGACAGAACCCATGGAGACGCAACACCAACAATTCCCGAAGGAGAGGACCGAGGGGTTTACAGGGCCACAGCACATAGCAGGAGGCAGTCCCTGCAGGTATGTACGTGTGTGCACGACCTTGCATTTGGAGAGTACTGCGGTAGCATTGAGACAAGAAGCACATGAAGTGGATGGAAGCAGCACAGCGGTAGGATAGGAGATCAGTTTGTAAAAGGTTCGTATCTTAGTTGAATGAGCACAATCTCAGAGGTACTGGATTCATGTCGTTGTATACCTACTGGTAGACGTAAAATCGATGGATGTTCATTTCCTGTGGACTGGCTTAGAAGCGTAGGTACTGCTGGTACCTAGGTGTGCTCGTTATTACATAGAGGAACATAGAGGAGGATGATAAGTGTTGTTGGAACCAGAACCAGGATGGGTAGGTAGGTGTACGGAAGGGAAATGAGAGTAAAGTCCATTCGACTTGACCCTGATCGACGTACGGGAAACCAGAGCATTTCTGGGGAACTTGTTGCCCATATTTTGTCATACCCCAAGGCAGAATGCATTTCGACGGAAACGCTTCATTCACTTCCCTCCATCCTGTGTCGTGCTTTCGATTCCCGGTTTTCTTCGTCTTAAAAAAAGTCTCCGGCTTAAGCCCTTTACACCGATCCTGGTAAAAACCCCAGTTTGGGGACTCGGGACCAGGACGACCAGGACGGGGAAGAACCGCCGGAAGAAAAGACGAGCAAGAACGGGACCGTAATTATGTCCTTACCGAATCGGACCGGACCGTGCAGCCCGATCATAAAACTTAACAGGCACCAGGCACAAGCAAGCAATCATCAAGTCTACTCTACAATCTTTTCTACTCTAACACCATTTATACCGTCCGGATGACGCCCCTTTAGCTCCTCCTTCAATCAGACAGCGGTAAGCCATCCCAGAATATATGTACCTTGGTAGTAACCGAAAAACGCCTCAAGTACTAGTCTATGTAGGAGGCGATAAAACAAAGCAAGATCTGCCAGCAAAAAGGGCAAGATGTAAAATGCAAGGAACCACCAGAAAAGCCGAGAGACCGAGAACGAAACCCTGCCTCACATATGATGAAGCGCGATGACGGAAGCAACAACCCAGCCCCCCCGAGGTGGGTTTCTAGGAGGTATATCCTCCGGTCAGAACTGACCACCCCCAACTGAACTCAATCACCTCTTCTTCCGCTTAATAAACGGATCAACAGGCGCCTTCTTCTTCACTATCGGCGGCGGTCTCTGTTGCTGCTGCTGCTGCTGCTGGTAACCTGGACCACCACCCTGTCTGCTCGGACCAGTTGGAGGGCCGGGCCTCGAAGGACCTGCAGGTGGTTGTTGTTGCTGACGGCCCGGGTACGGAGGCGGAGGTCCTTGTTGAGGACGAGGTTGATACTGTGAAGGATGCTGCGGGGGATGATACTGCTGCTGCTGAGCAGCCGGTGCTCTGGTAGGAGGCGCCAATCCCAGCACTTCCATTGCCGAAGGGTCACTCGGCGCCGGCGGCGGTGGTCTTGGCGGGAGGTTGTGGTGGTTGTGGTTGGTGGTATTGGGGTTGTAGCCTCTGGGTCCCTTTGGCGCTCTGCTGATGATGGGGTCGGTGTGTTGCTGTGATTCGGGGGAAAATGTCAGTAAGTTTGGGTCTGGTCATAATTGCGGTTCTTGTCTGTTTGTTGGATGTTACGTACCTTCTTGCCAGGCTGATCACCCCCTCCTCCCTCATGCGGCCTCTTCTTCACCCTCGGCGTGAAAGTCGTCTCCTGAATGACTGGCAAGCCTTCCCTGTACGGCGGCTGCTGCGGCTGCTGCGGGGCAGGCGAACTTCCGAACCCGTTGCCGGTATGATTTGGAGTATTGCGTCCGGAAGGAGGTCTAGACGAGCCCATTGCGCTGCTACCTCCAACAGCAGCAGCCGGGGGAGAAGACCCCCTAAACGACGATCTATCGTTCATCTTCACATCGCCATCCTCGTCCTTCACCTCGACCACCTCCCGCTTGATACCTCCTGGTGTACCCTCCCTGCTATTATTAGAGCTAGTAATCGCCAGAGCCTGGAAAGCCGCAGCAGACAGCTGTGGCCCCGGCTGGCTCAGCATGCCCATGATGTTACCCGTGGTATACCGATCGCGCCGCTTCGAGTCCTCAATGAGCTTCGCCCAGAACTCGCCTTGCATGAGGGCGCGGGAGTCACCGAGGATCCAGAGCGAAGACCGCGCACGCGTGAGACCGACGTTCATACGACGGATATCCGTCATGAAACCGATACCGCCCGTGGGGCTGGCACGAACGCACGAGAAGATAATGATCTCGCACTCGCGGCCCTGGAAGGCATCGGTGGTGTTGAACTCGATCTCGTCCGTGATGGCATCGCCGAAGCGCTGGGCAAACTGCGACCGCAGCCGGTACAGCTGGGCCTTGTAAGGAGTGATGATACCAATCTTGCCCTTGAGGTCGACATCGCCGTAATCGGCCTTGAACCGGCGATAAAGTTGCATGGCAACCTTGAGTTCTTCCTCGTTAACCAGCGACTGGTTCTTTGGTCCCCGCTCCTGCGAACCGCGGACGTCGAAGAAGCGGTACGGCCCAAGCAGAGTACTACGGTGCCAGGGCTGGAGACGCGACTTGGCCATGTCGTCGCCGTCTTGTAGGAGACCTTCGTAGAAGGCGGCTCTGGGGAAGGAGCTGATTTCAGGATGCATACGATACTGTGTATCAAGCAGATGTATGTCCTTCTCGTGATTCTTCTGCATACGGACGAACAAACTCTGGTCGTAGCCGTACCGTGCAGCAGACTGCGAGAGAACGGTAGGTGGCAACTGCTTGGGATCACCGACAAGAATGCACTTTGAGCATCCGTACTTCAAGGGAATGAGAGCACTAAGCTCCACGCACTGCGCCGCCTCATCGATGATGACCGTCTCAAACTCCACGTTCAAGTTCTTGAACATCTCGTGACCGCTACCGCTGAGAGTGGCGCACAGCACCTGGGCCTTGTCGAGAATCTCCTGCTGAACCTGTCGGCGTTTGATCTCGGTCTCTCTAGCGAATGTGTTTCCACTAGCTTTATCCGCATCGATGCGCGCTCCGATGTGCGCCTGGCGCCGCTTGAGTTCGTCGAACTCCCGCTGATACTTGTTGACAAGCTGCCGGTCGTCAATCGTGCGCGCCGCTTCCAGTTGAGGTCTGAGTTCGGCAATCTTCTGCTTGATCTCGCCAGCTTCCTGGTGCAACTTCTCCCGGTCAGTCGGGCCTTCATCCTTGTTCAACTGAGCATCCATTTTCGCCTTGACCAGCTCATCAAGTGTGACATCCTTGACTGCGGTGTTGATGGCATCACTGCGACCAAGACGGACCACCTCAATCTTGTGAGTTGTTCCGTTCTGTGTCTTGACGCCGTTCTTCAGACGCAACACCAATTCGTCCACAGCGGCGTTACTGGGCGCGCAAACAAGCAGCTTCTTTGCTGGGGCATTGTTCTTTGCAGCGCCGAGTCCTGGACGGCCAATGGCCACCCCAGCGGTAGGATTTTTGAGCGCTCCGGTCAGAAGACAGCCAACCATTGCCACAATGGTCTTTGTTTTACCGGTACCCGGAGGACCCTGGATAAGGGTGAACCCATCGTTCTCCTTAGCGTTGAGGATCGCCTTGGCCTGACCCGGGTTAAGTTCCCAGTTTTTCATGGTGTTCTTGATATTCTCCTCGCCAAAAGACAGCATAGGAGACGGTTCGGCCCTCAAAACCTCGTCCATGAGATCGTAGTATTGTAAACTTTCCAGGGCGGCGTACTCGCGTTCAATGGTCGTCATGTTGGTGATCTTGACGACAGTAAACTCCGAGCCAGGCAGTAGGGCAGGCAGGATCTGGTTGCCTTTAGCGTTCAGTCGGTAGACGACCTCCACATTGTCTTTCTTGTAAGTGGTCTTCCAGATACGTGAAAGACAGTGCAGCTCTTCTGGCTCTTGAAGCGGGTTTTGGCCCTTGGAGATAATAACAATGTCTCCTTCAGACAGTTGACGGTCCTTGTTGATCGCAACTGGGACGGACGCCGTGACTTCCATGAACTTGTCAACTGTCATACGACTAAGGACCTTGATGCCGAAAGGCTTGGAAGTGGTTTCATCCTTGGCCGTGACAAATGAGCGCCAGGCTTCATTGATGAGCAACGGGAAGAAGGTTTGCTTGTAGCTGACCGGGTCCTGATAGGTATCCGATACGTGATCGCAACGGTACCCGTTCGGCGGATCGTTACCCTCATGGAAGATGTCCCATTCCAAGATAGCCTGGTGCAACACATCCATAGGAGGAATAAGACGAGCGCGCATATCCTTGGCGGACCGCTCAATCTTGACCTTCTTCACCGGCCCACGCATCTTCTCGGCCAACAACCGATGAGCGCGACGCTCGGCCTCAGTCATATTCTTCTTGCCAGCGGCATGGAGTGTGATCAGCTCGTCGTCGTCAGACTCATCTTCGTCTTCTGAAGATGATCCAACCATGATCTCGTCCTTGAGCACTGGGGCGTGGTCTTTGCCACGAACTCCAGCAACGCCAGCCAGACCTGAGCCTTCTCCTTGGACCAGCTTCGGTGGCGCACGCAGAGCCTTTGCCCTCGCGATGGCCTCAGCATCTCGTTTAGCCTTTGCTTCTCTCTCAAGCCGTCTAGCCTCCTTGATCTTGTCGGCAGCCTTTGAGTCGATTTTGAGAGGAGCCTTGACTGGAGCTTCGGCCTTCATCGTCTCCAACAGAGCATTCTTCCGCCTCTCAGTGGCCTTATCAAAGGCAGGCGTAAGCGAAGCCATGTGGTCTTTCAGTGATGCCTTTGAGAAATCGAGCTTTGCCTGTTTCATAACCGGCTTGACCTCTTGCTTGACAGGCTTTCCACCAACGAACTGCTCCTCGATGGCAGCATCGTCCCCGAGCGCCTTGAGCAGCTCGATCCGTTGTTCGTTGGTAAGATTCGTCTTTGTGGTGTAGTCCATCCGCCCATCAGCCATCTTCCTCTTCTTCAGCATGTTGTTGAGATAGGCGACCGTTTTTGGCGGAAGCATCATGCCGTTGTCTTGCAGACGCTTGATCAGCTTCTTGGTGATTTCGATGATACCGGCGATAAGATATTTATCGCGGAGTTGCAACATGTCCACTAAGGGAAGCGAGTGTATTCTCGGCGGCTCCAGGACCAATTTCATGCCCTCTGAGCCGTCGTCCCCGTTTGTTGCCGAGATGCTTTGTGGTGAGCTAAGTGCCGAAGCCATGAGACCGTCTTGGGCGAGGAGCTTCTCTGCAAGCTCCATCACATCACGACAAAAGTCCTCCATGACCTTCTTGTCCACCTTCACGTGCCAGAGTCTCATGGATCCGAACGAGTGGCCGACGGCTCTCCATTCGCACTCCCACCATCCCTTAACGACAGCATGTTCCGCAGGGGTCAGGGTCTTGCGTCTGAGTTGGCCTACGGACGGATCACTTAAGCCATTGAGCACGAATTCACAGCATTTCAACAAGTATTGCATGTGACTCCACGGATTATTGGAGTCTTTGGCGTTGGTGATATGGTTTACGGCGCCAGTGAAGGCCTCCAGGAACTGGCTGAAGTACTCCTCAAGCATCTTATTCACGGCCTCAGATGGCGTAATCTCACCTGTGATGGCTTTGATCAACTCGAAGCCGGCTTCGCGAATGGCTTCCTCACCGTGTATCAGAGTCGCCACGATGGGCTGGATGGTGTTACTCTGAGGATCCGAGCAGAAACTGTCAAGATCAGCCGGGTTAAAGTCTGACAGACGGCCTAGTATTTTGCCAATTGCCGCCGTTTGCTGTTGAAAGCGTCTGTTGAACTTTGCGTGCTCGTTCTTGAGCTGGTCTTTCCGCTTGGGGATGAACCGTTCGATACTCCTGAGAGGCATCGTTGCTCTCAACATGGCCTTGGCAAGATCTGTTTGTCCGTTCCAGATGAGCTCCAGGAATGACTCCCACAATGCGCCAGAGTCCCTGTTTACGGCATCTTGAACAGGCTTCTCCTTAACGAAAGCGTCCCACTCCATAAACGTCGCCTTCGCGTCCAATGCCAGAGCAGACTGTATGATAGCTATGGCAGCCTGTGAGAGGCCAACGTTGTACTTGTCCGCGGCCTTGAGCTTGGTCGCGTCAATGATGACTTCCTTGTACTGAATCACTCTGTTGAGTAACTGGTTGACCATGATAAGAGACGTTCCTGTATCGAAGGATGGAAGGTTGAGGTAGCCGTCCAAGCATTCTCTCAAGGTCACCAGACCAGCAAGGACACAAGTCGCCTTCGCTTCTGGGGCTGCGCCGGGGTCGACTCGCAAAGTCTCGAAAAGATGTCGAAGAAGAGATTCGCAAACGTCTGACCGCCGCGCTAATGGAAGGGAGCGGATAAAGGCCCTCACCCATTCCGCCAACGCTGGTATTTGTTGACCGTTGTTGTCCTGGTCCTCAACCATCATGTCCGGCTCAAGGGACTGGTTCAGGAAGGGCCGAAAAGCCGGGCTCTTGAAGATTTCCTCCACAATCATACTGGGAGTGACTTGGTCGAAAGCATCCCAAAAGGCCTTTGACGAACGCTCCATTAGCGTACGAAGCGCTTTCAGTATCATGCTCAAAGCAGGGACGTTATTGGTGCCCAGGTTTTCGAGGGCAAGGAAGTAGACATTCGGTTGTACTTCCATACCACGGAGGTTTTCCAGAATACTCTTTTCGCTCATGGCTCGCAAAATGAGGAGGAACCCACTCCAAAAGCGGCACAGCCTCGCCGGGGGCTGTAATCCCCTATGTCCGAGTATATGGGACTTGAGGCCGCTTCTGACAGCCCATTCCCACTCCTCATCGGTAAGGCTTTCCGGTGGCATCCGTTGCCATTGTGCCTCTGCAAACGCCCTGTGAACCGGATACTCTTCGAAAAGGAAGTATGTCATAGTCGGAATAGCGCCTCCGACCATCTTAAGCGGCTTCTTAGGCTGGACATTTTCGAATACGTAGTTGAATATCTCCAGGTTTACTTTGTTGTTCAAGTATGCCATGCAGCAGAGTGATTCGAACAAGGCGAGACACGGCCAAAGTTCGATTCTAACGAGTTTCGTAGTCGGCATGGGACCGTCCCTCTCGAGAATGAACTTGGCTCTCTTGAGGCCGCGCGTTATGCGCTCTTGGTCGAAAGATTCGAGATTTTGCTGCAGTTTCCTCAAGAACTCGGCGTTGTCACGGGAAGTAGATCTGTAGGATCGGATTAGCTTGGTCAGCAGGCCTACGGCGGATAAAGTTGGTTTTAACGGGTACGCACTGATCAATAGCTCTGATGAACTGCTGGCGTGTCCTATGCCATGTCCTGGCACATTGGTCACATTTTGTGAGAAAGAGGTTGACACGCTCTTTCCACTCGTTAATCCATTTTCCCGCCTCTGGCATCACTAACAGGAGCGAAAGGCCGTAGGTGATTCTACGTCTCTCGCACCCGTCAGCAATTCGCTTTTGCTTTTCTGCCACCGTTGTTCCGTTCGCATCGGGGAGGTTTGGGAACGCGTAATCTGTATTGTCGTCGTCGCTAATCAAAGGGCAGATTGGATGTGCGTCGGGAGGGAACTCCTCAAAGGCTTGGTGCATTTCCATCATAGCCGTTTGAACGTCCGTGGCCCCCAGCTCTGGGTATTCCATTTTGTCTGTCATCTCGGCGGTCGATCAGAGAGCGTAACGGGTTCTGGCGGTTGTCGAGGCAGCCGGAGCAGGCGGAGCTGGGAGGGCGAAGTAGGTTGGCGCTTCGGTAGTCGCAAAAAGCATCCTTCAGCGCAAAGCAAGCGGGATGGTTCAGGGAAGCTTTCGCATCGGCAAGAACCGAAGCTTTTGTCGAGGTGAGAGACAGAAATGCTAGAGCAACAGCTTCTGCGTTGAAGGAATGACAAGAATAGGTGACGCAAGATGCTCCAGGCAACCGAGGACGAGCAGTGATGCTTTGTTGGGGAGCAAATGCCGCGATGGCGATGGTTGCGGGTGTCTTTGCGCCCACAGACCGGGAGTTGGTGGAAATATGACAATTGGACAGAACGGAAATCCGCGCTCGTGCGGTTTTATGTTCGAAAATTGTGAGAATCTCAAGCCAGTGAAGGAGTCTACAAGTAGCCCCGTTCTCCCCCTTCTTTCACCAGGCAATCGGTGAAGGCTCTCCTGATGTAGGTTGGAGTTGAGGTTGCGGCTGTCAGAGCTTCTGACATGCCAGGGCCAGTGTCCAGTGCCTGAGAAAGAAGGAGGGACGCTGTAACGAAACCTCGTTGCGCGTCAATCCAGGTGGAAGGAAGGGAACCGCGTCAGACCCAAAGTGCGTGGGGCCGCTAAACGTTGCAGGGGGACGCGGCAGGCAAAAGCAAGGGTCTGAAACAGCTGGCGAGCAGCTGTTGCCAGCAGGTGAGAGCTCCTGTGGTACGGATGCGCTCAACTCCCGTCTCTTGAATCACCGGATCTTCAAACTTTGGTTCGCACTCCGGTACTTACTAGTAAAATCGTAATGACAAAAACACGTTGGGATGATCAAGATACGTGCTCTCGTCAATCACATGTCTACTATGTAGTACCGGGGAAGTGGACATCGGATGGAGGAGGATCTACACACTACAACTCGAAGGCCTGGGAAGTTTTCATCCGTCACGACAGTAAGAGGTTCCAAAATTATGGCGGGCATGAGAACTATACATTCTCCTCGTTTGACACATGTTACTAGTCGGCCATAACCCGGGCTTGTATACATACACCTCACTCTTCTTGGGGACTAGTTGCCACTTCGCATCTACTCTTTCCAGCGTTCCGTCCCATCTCAATCGTGCCTATCCTCTCCCTTCCCCCGGTCCAGCAGGTGTTCCAACGGACACTCTGGCGCCTCCCTCCACTCCTTCGTGCCAGGCCTCGTCGCCTTCCGGCATTTGAAGCACTGTTGCCCATGGCGTATGAACAGATGGTGTAGCCCGTACTTGAGGTGATCCGGCACCTTCACGTCGCAGTGTCTGAAGCAGTCCTCGGGATTTGCCTTCTCCGGCACCCAGCCGAGCCAGCGACAGAACCGGTGGACATGCGTGTCGACCGCAAAGCAGGGCTTGGGAAGACAGAAGAGGGTAACGCAGGCGGCAGACTTGATGCCAATACCGGGATACCGGACAAGCTTGGCCATGGCCTCGTCTTTGGTGAGGGTGTGCATATGGTCCAGGTTCAGCGTTTTTGGGAAGGCGACTTCTCGCTTGCCGCCCATCCCATTGTTCTCTCTTGCCATCTGCGCCATTTTCAACGCGACCATGTCGAGGATCAGCTTGATGTGCTTGGCTTTCTGGTTTCCGTTCCCCGAAATCTTGATAACCTGGGCCAGCTTTTCCTCTGGTTCACTGGCAACCTTTTCCCAGTCGATACTTCCGGCACCGGAGCCGTGTTCTCGTAGTCCGTACACCTGAGCCACGTTCCTGATCGCTTGGTCCGCCATGGCCATCAGAGTGTTGCCGCTACTCAGCGTCCGGAGGAGGGCGTCCAGGACGCAAGGTACCTCACCACAGCCGGCGTTCTCCAGAGAAGCCTTGGACACTTTCTTGGGTTGCTCTACCTTCCCATGCATGTCTGCCAAAATGCGGTACACATCTTCGCATGCTTCAGGGGTGGGAACCTCACGGTTGGGATAGGGCGAGAAACCTGGCGTGAGCCCCATGGGATTGTCTGGACCTCTTTTCACCGGCATTCTGTAGTCAGGACTGTCACGTTCAACCGTGGGTGTTTTTGTGGCGGTAACCTTGGTGGTCTTCTTGATTGTCGTGACAATTATCTGTCCATTGCCGCTTTGGACATTTTCGTCGGTTTCTGTATCTGGCTTCTTGGAAGACGACCTGGTGACACGTCGATCCCGTGCAGTGCGTTCCTTGTCTCTGTCGTTGTTGGGGGTAATCACCTCGATAGTGTCCTTCGGAGCAGCGCTCGTGGTGATCTCTACAGCCTCCGTCGTATTCGCATTTTCCCTCTGAGTTTTGACGATTCCGACCTGAATCTTGGTCTGGCGCTTGGCCACACTCCGTGTATGGTGTACCGGGGTATCAACAGGCGTGGTCACTTGTAGGGGCACCGTACCGGTCGGTGTGTTCTGCGTCTTTACGTTACCCGTCTGGGTCTTGGTTACCTCGAACGGACTCTGTGTCTGGCGTTTGGTAACACTTCGCGTGGTATACATCAGAGTATCGGAAGAGCTGTTCAGCGGAACACCCATACCAATCTGTGTTTCCTGGTGGGCACTGGGGATTATCGTACTTGTCGAATCTGGTATCTGTGGAGTTGTTCCAGGAGCTGGCAAAGCACCAAGGCCATGGCTCAAGACATCCCAACCACCTAAGTAGTCAACTAGTTAGCAGGTTGAAATCGAGAGCAAAGAAGGAGTCGAACCTTTGATAAGCTTCGCCGGCGTGGCATGTCCCCGTTTCCGTTTCCCTCTCGTCCGAGATTCAGTCTCGATCGAAGCTACAATAGTCATGGGTGCATGATTTGGAGCAATGTCCGGATTCTGGAGGGGGTTCGCAGCCGCGATGTTTTCTTCAACGTTTACCTTGACCCTCTTGACGGCCAAACGGGTTTGCACTCCCATTGCAGCGGTCGGGGCAAGGCTGCCTTGTGAGTAGTGCTAAGAAAGTCTGGGTGCGCATATAACAAGACAAACTGTCGAAAGAAACGAACAGGCCTTCACTCGTTGAGGCCTTCCAAGATCGAACAGGCGCGCAGGTTCTTAAAAGCGCACGCAAACCCGGATGAAACAATGGGCATTGGGGTGAAGAGCCAATCGTCCCGGGAGATGCGAGACGCACTTTATAAGTAGCGGACAACTCTCCCCAAGTGGCAAAAACGAAGGTTCCGATGAACGTGCATGAACAATGCCTGGTGAGCAAGATTGGGAACGGCACTGTGATCGTAACAGTTCATCTCTAATTCCGTGTTCATTCATGATTGATTAAGGTACCACTAGCTAAGGGAATGATAACTGAAAAAAGCACCAACTGTATTTGCAATGGCCATGGGCAGTCACCAATCTTCAGGTCCTACTTCAACAAACTAAATACCGCACGATGTTAGCAGAAGTCCAGCAATGCGAGGTTCTGATACATCGAGGTAAGAAATATTCAAAGATTCAGATAACATTTTTCTCCGCAGCAGAATGCTAGGCAGTCAAGGTTTTGATAATTGTCAAAGCATCATGGAAAGGAAGGAAGGTAATGGTGAAAAAAGAGATTGGTAGCTTACCCTATGAATGCCCAGATTCTAGACAAGCTAGCTGTTCTCGGCTGCATGTCTCTCGCAGCGCGGTACACATTGCGGTTTGCATCTCCAGAGTCCAGAGTTGCTCATCAGTGTTTGCATGTGCGGAGAGGAAAAGGAGAATCGGGACGAACGGTTTGCGAAAATTGAACGTGAGGTGGGGGGAACGCGATCGGTGGGTCCCGGCATCGGGATGTTCCGAGACGGAATTACTGTACGACATGGTTGGGTCTGTTCTAGCCCTAACCCTTATTGACGTCTGAAGCATCATGACATTGGGTTCTTGCCGATCTCAACTCCAAGCCCGTGAAGGAAACCAGTCGCTGTCGATCCCAAAGAAATGCGCCCCGGTAAATGCCTACGATAATCCTGAGCCATGCTGAGAAGCGCGCACAAGAAATTAGTCACCAAGTCGTAGGTCAACAGCATGACAGAAAGGAAGGACCAAGCGAAAGCACCGATGATTCACCTCCACAACTCGCTCAACACATGGAAGCCCATGCTTCACCAGAGATGTCCTTTGAGTCGTGGAATCACGGCTTCAGGCTCAGCTATGATTATGATGGCTCATCAACAATCTCGTTCTAGAGATTCGGCCGCGGAGGCATCATGCTCTTTGGTATCACAGTCCGATGATACCGTCACCACCAGGACATGAACTAAGAACGAGCTCATCCCATTGAAATTTAGTGTTCTTCAATGGGTAAACATCTTCGATATTCTGATAACCTTAGATTTTATCCGGCACGCTTAGTCTCTCACTCGCCAACATAGATCGCATCACCTCTTCTGCACGAGCGCCTTCCATCCGATATGGTCTGTTTGCAAGCAGCCCAGTCGTGAAACCACCGGGTCAGATCATGATTGCTCTGGCAACGGGAAATGAACGTCGCCTGTTGATTCATCCCTTCTTAAAGGTCCAGTGCCTGCCTCATGGAGCGACTTGCGTGCTTATCTTGGATTCTTTGCGTGATGGATCATCCATCTCAGTCTCTATAAAATCTGGGCCGTCTTCAGACTCTTTCTGGATTTCTTCCTTCCAACAACATCTTGCCCAAGCAGAATAAACCCTTCCATCAAGTTGTCTACCTGTACATGTTACCTTCTACTTCTTTTTATTGTCTTCCTACATCATCCCAGGTCTCAGAGTGAGCAGCTGTCGCTCGCACTCCTCCCGCGGCCGTTTTTGTTGTACTTGATTCCCCCTCTCCTCCGTCCAACGTCATCATACTCAGTGCTTTTTCACCCTGTACCTTTCTTTCCTGCTAGATCGCAACCGTGCAGTTAAAGGAACGTTTTTCTCGCCGCTTGGAAAGTATCAGATTGTACCATCGAGACAGCCCGCGGGTTCTGGCATCGTTTCAACATTTGAGTGGTCTGGACCCCTCTCAACTTTGGTGAGTTTGCCCGACATATACCGTCCTCCTTTCTTCTCTCATCATCAGATCTTCCTCACTTCCGGCATCATTTTACGGTAGCTATGCCAGGAAAGCTGTTGCCGTCCACCACCACTCTCTGTAGGGAAGATCTAACTTTCGCCCTTCTACCTGATCTAACTTTCTCCCTTCTACCTAGTCAACTCTGGATTTGTCACATATCACCAGTCACTTTTATCTCACGCCTCACCTCCAAGCTCCAAGTTATAAGAAATCAACGCAACCACGAAGCTAGGATCACTCACCCCATCTGATTCAAGTCACACTACTTACCCCACTTTCAACATCGACGCCCCGCCGAAAATGGCCGAGATTTGGGAACCCGACTGGCGGCTCGGAGCAGAATTGAATCCTTTTGTGGTTGACGACCAAGACGATGTCATCCAGATCCACGATGAAGAGGAACTGGAGGAGCAGGTCGCCGAAGTGATTGACATCACTGAAGATGACCTTGAGCTTCACGCCCGCAGCAGGGGTGCCTCTACTGGATTACGGCCAGGAGAGCAATTTTTGCCTTCATTCCTACTACGCGAACAGGGCTTTCTCCTCCGGCCAGGGATGACAGTCGAATTAAAGGCACCTATTGGCAAATTTGCGATAACCTTCGTCCGTGTTGTCTCTATAGTAGAGATAGGGCAGGCCTACACGAACACGGTCACTATAAGAGGCCACGGATTCACAAGGGCAAAAGAGATGAATGGCATGCTTCCGAAGCAACTGAACGAATGCTGTTTAGTAGCGATGGTTGACACTCACGACCCTCGGCCTTGGAGGGAACAGGCCACTATCGACGTCAAACCGGAGAATATTCTGGCGATAAGGAAACTTCGAGTAACCAACGCGGCATTCCCTCAACATCGAGACAATCTTGCAGAGATAGCTGGAAAAAGACAACAAGTGAAGGACATAGGGATCTTGGTCTCCCGCTATGCTTATGTCGAATATCATCAAACCGACCAAAGCAAGCCTCGAGAATGGGCTTTTATAAGGGTCGAAGAGGATAAAGCAGACAAGGAGTTCCAAGTTTCCGACGATGTTTTGGTGAATGGTTGGCGAGGTGGCAAGGTTAAAGCAGGGTCGTATACACCTGCCGAGCAAGGACAAGATGGACATAGACAGCGGTCAAGACATCTTCACAATCTTGAAGACCTTACCCATCCAAGTAGGACGACACCTGGCATGGCAGGACCTAGGCCGATACATGTATCGCCCGAACAAAAGTATACAGCCGGGGACACCTTTGCCGGTGCTGGTGGGGCCTCCCGTGGTATCACAGATTCCGGCGTTCATTTGGAGTTTTGCGTCGATAACTGGGAGCACGCCGTAGCATCTCTCAACGCCAATTTTCACGCGACCACCATTTACGATGTCGACATGCATGATTGGATTGTCGATAAAAACATCAAACATCGCGTCGATATCCTCCATCTGTCACCGCCATGCCAAGTATGGTCTCCGGCCCATACACGACCCGGCCAGAATGATGAGAAGAATCTCGCAATCCTCTTTTCCTGCACCCACCTCATCGAGAAAATCCGTCCACGGCTCTTTACGGTTGAACAGACCTTCGGCATTCTGCACCCGCGATTTGAGAACTTCTTCCAGAGCCTGGTTCGCGGTTTCACGGACCATGGCTATTCCGTGCGATGGAAGGTCGTCAATTTCTCGCATTACGGCCTCCCTCAGCCTCGGAGAAGGCTCATCATGATCGGTGCCGGCCCAGGGGAGAAGCTTCCCCCGTTTCCACCACCAACTCATAGCCCTGAGGTCAGGCGTACTCGCAACGGGCTGAAGCCCGTAACCACAGCCCGGCAGGCTCTATCGGTAATCGACGGAAGAAGGCGTCACGACCTTCATCAACCCTACCTCCAACAATTTCCAACGCCGAAAGCACCTTGGAATGGGGACAAACCCCTGCCCTACACAGTCACTTGCGGCGCCGCGGAGAATTATCACTGGTCTGGGCTGCGGCAATTTACCCCGTTGGAGTATGCAGTCTTGCAAGGGTTTCCCCTTCACCATAAGTTCGCGGGGAATTACATCAAAAAGCAGATTGGCAATGCATTCCCTCCAATCTTCGTGAAACTTCTCTACCAGCATCTTACCAACTGCTTAGATAAGCAAGACAACGTTGTTCGTCAGGCCCCCGCCATAGAGGTACCCTTTCGAACACCGAGGAGACAGGGAATCATCGGGCGCAACGAGGAGGACGGGGATGTCACATTTATAAGTAGCCGAAAGCGGCGCACATTTAATGCCGTGGAACTACTCGAAGACGATGACAGCGTGTATCAGCGGACCAAAAGGGCACGGCTTGACTTATCCCCCCTAGCGAAGCAAAAAACGGTCATCGACCTAGACGAGGACTTGTCAACTCTCGAATTGGATCACGACGACGACGCGAGATCCGACTCGGCCACAATTCGCGAGTCATCAACAGACTCACCACGGGGGTCATCTCCTTCCACCCCCTTCTCAACCTCAGCGTCACCCCTGAATTCCCGTTCCCAAAAGCCGGGCTCTTCCCACACAGGAGGTGGATTGTTTATATCCCCACGGCCACAGGAGCCTTCACCCCTTGGCCCACGCTCAGGCCCAGCCCCAGGCCCAAGCCCGGGTTCAAGTGCAACTCCCTCTTTCTCTCGAACCTATATCCTGCCCAATTCTTCGACAAACACGCAAAGTGTACGCAGAAAGCTGTTTTTTACAGTCCCACCACCGAGGACAGAACCCTTCAGCTCGCCTAGTTCTACGAGCTCCACAAGTTCCGGTACTGCGATTTCAAATTCGTCAGGATTGTCGAATAGCTCGAGCTCACCGGGTACAAGCGGCAGCTCTCCCAGGTCTGAGGTGAAGAAAGAGTTGAAGAAGGAAAACCAAAAGGGGACGAAGGAGGAGCCGATGGAGCTTTCTGATTGATTCTTCCATCTTCTTGTCTTCAGGTTGCCATTTACTACTTCCCGCCCATTTCGTCAACGTTTTCCTAAGTGCCTGCCATCAAGCCAAGCATCGGAAAACCGGAGCAAAGGTGCGAATGTGCGAATGTGCGGAGCGAGGCTACTTGGGAATACTATACTCCAGGCGAGCTTCTCGATATGGGGCCGGATCATGATTGCAGCAGGATCACGACACAAGGGATGATTCACCAGAACGACCCAGTGGGAGAGCGTCGTGGGCAACTTGACGAGAGAGGTAACCATTAGCGCTTGGAGGACGACCAAGTTTACCCTTTCGTTTTTCTTTTCTTTTCTTTTCCTTTTTTTGTTGCTATTTCCAGAGTACGTAGCCTACGGTTATCGCTTCTGAAGTGGCTAAACCCATAATTGGTTTTCTGTCCGCTCCAGTTTCGAACCAAGGTGGGCGAGAACGCCGGGAACCTTGAATGGGCTGCGTGTACAATACCTAGGTGGCCTCGTCCATATCGGACTGGATCCACGGATGGCGATGGCGAGAGGTTGTAAGACACACATGCATACCTGTACCAAACCCCGGATCAGACCCTGGACCGAGAGTTCCGGGTTGTTGTTAGACTTATTTTGGAGCTACATTTGTCTCCCGACGACAGGGGCTTACGCCGTCCATGTTTCTTCAGTCAACCAGTCTTGTGATAGCGGTTCTGAGGAGGAAAGGGACGGAAAAAGTAGTGCGGAATTCGTGCTGGAGATATTTTGCTTATATCAACGAAATTCCTGCCATATGTGTTTGATCGACCACGGGAAGAATTTGACAGAGTTGGCTGCTATGCAGGTTATCCTCCGAAGGTACCACTGATCTTAGAGTTGGTTGTCATGGAGGCGAGAGTCGCGAGCTGGGAAGTGGAAGCACTCGGGTCTTGACTCTATTGGCACTGTTCTGTATGTATTTACGACTACGAAGGATCACTCAACTCGTTGCCGAACTCATTATAGGGGCGATGCATGTAGGGTGGAGAGAACGGTCCATTCACAAAACCTTCGGCTGCAAGTCAGAGAGTGAACCAGTCACAATGTGAAAGGGACGAGGAATTCACGAGTCGAGCATGACGCAATGCAATTAATCGCTTATATTGATTCTTCAATAAAGAGTATCCCATCAGGGCTGTAGCCCGTCCTGTATTCCACCGATCGCCCTCCATGTAGTAGATCTGCCTGACTCGTAGCTGCCAAAAAGTCGAAAATAGCCACTTCATCGCCAAGTTTACCTCCTCTGTTCGACCTTTCGCTGCCTGTTTCCAATTCCTCCGCAAATCGAGCTTAAAACGCTTGTAAACCTAACGCCAGCTTCCATGATTGCCCAAACGCCTATCCCTTGCAAAATGCTGACAATTCCATGAGGGTATGTCTCGTATGAACTATCTCTGACGCCTGGAACGAAGAAAAAGCAGAAGCCATAACGAATCGCAAGCATCCCATCATGTCCAAGATACTGAACCGATCATACCCCATAATCAAAATGCCGATGTGCGGGCACGGGTTTACTCCTCCTCGCTAACGTCACTCTCCAGTTCCTTCGCAAGTTCCGCCTCCATGGCAGCAATTTCGGCATCATCAATGCCATCAGCGGCATTAACCTGGTTGTTGGCCGGCGCCGATTCTTGAACGTTCTCGAACTCTGCCTCCATGTCGGAGCCATCGTCGAAACTGAAGCGGTCAGGAGGAGGCAATGGGTTCTCGTGGTAGCTATTGGTCCTTGCCATTGCCACGGGTTTGTTGATAGGGCTGGGTAAGGCCAAGGCATCCACCATGTCCTCGTCTTCCTCCTCCTCATCGTCGTCCTCGTATCCACCGCCTTCTCCATCGGCGTCTTCGTTGAAACGAGACTCGAACTCGGCGTCCATATTGACGTCCTCTTCCTCGTCAGGGTTATAGGCGGCCGCAAATTCGGAAAAGCGACGGGTCAGGGCGAGAGCAGGAGAAGCATACTTGTTGACTGCTGGCTTGAACCGTTCTGGTGGGGGACCATCGGGGTATTCTATCGTCAAGCCACCATCATCGTCATCCTCATCCTCGTCTTCGGAATCAGCGGGTGACGGCTTGCGGCGCTTGGTTGCGTGTCCTTCTGCCTCTGCACGTGGCGGCGAGGCAGGCTTGGAGTGAGGTATCGTTGCGGGGTTCTGCTTGTTCTGGGCTGTCTTTCCTCCTCTTCCCCTGCCAGCAGGCGCGTTCTTGGCAGGTGCTTCCTTGTTCTTGGATGCGGCTGTTGATGCCTTTTGCTTGGGGGCCGGTTTGTCGAGAACAGTACCCTTGACATCCAAAGGAGGGAACTGCTTCGCGGCATTGGTGTCGGTCGGTGTTTTGGTGATGTTCATGTTGAACATTGAATCGACCTGGTGGAGGACGAAAGCCTTGCGGTCTGGGTCGAAGACGAGCACATATTGACCGTCTGCTGCAGTGCGGACGCCATTGTATTGATATTTGTCTCCGTTATCATCGAAGCCGAGGTTGTACGAGCCATCCTTCGCGGACCGCTTAAGCCTTGATTGGCTCGGGGCGATGTCGGACGAGAGCGCCGGTTTGTGGTTGTCTGTATATTTCTTGGGGTCAGCGATGGGTTGATAGCAGCTGGGAAGAAGGGAATTGGAAACTTACAGCGAATGCCGCTGACTGTTTCTTTGGAGGCCTTGCCCAGTAAAGCGTCACTAAGAATGATGGGGTAGTTTCCATGCTTTGGTGGGTCCATATCGGCGCCTGAGGTGGACAACAGTGTCGACAATGGGTTGTCGTGGGTGAGGTTCACCTCTCCGATGGGCACGTTCTTCTCAGGCTTGGGCTTTTGTTTGGAACCGGCCGGGATGACAGTAGGGGTGAGCGAGGGGCTGATCAAAGATCTCGCGGCGAGTTCTCTGGCATCTCTCGCGGCTTCGGCTCTTTTGGCGGATTCTGCCCGTCTCTCGGCCTCGATCTCTGCTTCTTTGGCCTCTTCCGCGGCTCGTTTGACGGCTTCTGCTTGAAGCTTTGCCTGTGCTTGTTTCCGAAACGTGGCTTCGCGTTTCGTCTGGCCGATGATTTTCTTCAGCTGCGAGCCTTTCTCCCGACGGACGCGAGCGGGCTTTGCGTGCTCCTCAATGCTTTCAAGCACAGAATCGCCGAACAGAGACTCGCGATCTGTATTGTTGGGGTCGTCCGAAGTTTTGATGGGTTCGTTGACGGATTTGAGCGGCTGCTTGGATTCGGCCTTGGTAGACGGAGCAGCGGCACGAGAGGACGATGGAGTTGTGGGCTTTTTGGCAGTACTGCCAGTGGGTTTCCTGGGCTTCGCAAGCTTCTTGGTCTGCTGCTTGCGGACAGGCGGTTGAGAAGTGGAAGTGGCAGGCGAGCGGCGGTCGGAGGGACTGGTCGCGGGTCGGTCAGTTAGGCTGGAAGGTGTAAAGGCTAGCAGACACAATGAAGGAAGGAACAAGCAACAAGGCAAACGAAAAGTCGGCAAAAGAAGCGAGGCGTGAATGGTACGATGCAAGGTGGAGGCCGAGAACAATGGAGGAGTGAATGGATGGAGTCGGATGATGAAAGGAGGGAGGTGACGGAAGGCTGGCGCAGGAGCCCGCGGGAGTGGAATGGATGCCAGGTTGTGATGGGGCCTGCCCAAGCGGCGATCATCGGACAGTGCCCCCCTGCCCTGTCTCGCAGCTTATCACAGCCTATCACAGCGGCTGGAGGCCTGGAAAGTGCCATAGGGTTCAGCGACTCAGCAAGTGACAATTGAACGAACTTACCCCGGGTTTTGGTTCGGCTTGGCGAGAGGATCCGCACGGGCACTGGTGGTGTGTGGGGTGCGAGTGGGGCCGCTGCCCGCCCTGGGCTGTGTGGGGGATCCGCTGTTGTGCCTGGAAGAAGCAACGGCTTGCTTGGAGGAGTTGAGGCTAGAAGCAGTCTGAGGACCCCCTGCCCCTGGAGCACCACGATTTTCGAGACGACTTGTCGTCGTTCCCTTTGCCATTTCGTAGGTAGCACGGGCAGCTGAACCGGGCATGGGAGCACGCGGAAGACGGGGTCTGTTTTCTGGGGCTTGAAGAGGAGGAGGCTCTACGACCTTGTCGACAAGAGGACGAAACCTCGGCGCATTGTCGATGTCGTCGAGGATGTCGGCGATCCCCATCTTGTCTGGGATAGAAAATGATGACTAAGTGTTAATAGCGTCAGTTGGTTTGAATTGGATATAATCAAGATGATGGATGCTTGGTGGTATCGGAAGGGTGAAGAGAGACTTGAGTTTTTTTCCGACTATAGATTGCTTGGGTTTCCAGGAAAGGAGGAAAGAGCTACAGAAACACTTCGATGAATTTTTTATGGGCATACTGTCTTGCTGGAATCAGCAGCTTGCGTCTTTTCAAATCCCGCTTCGAGTGAATGTGATATGCGGCCCGTCAGTGACTGTGAACCTTGGTCGTCTGGTGTTGTCCGGATTTGTTAGCGTTTCCAGCGTTTGCCCCGCAAGGTCTTAACAGACCTCGGACACTGCGTTTTTATCTCGGACTTGCTGCATAAAATGGATGTCCGCCATGAATATGCCGGTTTTTGATTCGCCCAACGATAGGTAGTTTCCCATGCCCGTGAAATATGCAACACTTTCCTTACAAGTAATTCCCACTTTTGCAGATGCACTCTGTCCCATCCTTATCGGTCGCGTCGGTTTCTTCCCGTCTACGCGGGGCACACGGTACACACTTCACTTCAAGGTTCAACATGGAGTACCCAAGTTCAGGACATCAAGAGAGCACGGACATCTGTAAATAGGGTTGACGAATGCAGACGTCAATCATCCTTGGGACAATCTTGCTGTAGTGGTACCTTCCATACAGGGCAAGAGCTCAAGGGTTCCATTCACTGCTAAAATGGCAATGCCGAGGCCACTTGCCTTCAGGTCAGTCGCCAGCCGGTCTTTGCTTGCCTGCCCGCTGGCCAAGTGGCCGGCATACTCTCAAATATTCGGCATCTTGCTTTCCCGTCTGGCGAAAGGTCCTTTCTGCCGTTTCCAGATAGTTACGGGTGCCAGATTCCTTGGAACAGTTGCTCTTTCTTGATCTCATAAGGACTCGATACTGACCCGCTCAGAAGCTATGCTCTTGACGAACACCTGGACCCTGCCTTCTGGAATTACTCGAGGATGACATGATGGAGGAGGAGCCATGCCGGAGTTCTAGCTGGCTGTGGTTTACCACAAGCCCGTCCTCATCTCCTTAGATTGTCCAGTCTCTTCACATCTCCAGGTCTCTCCACGTCTTGCTACTGGAGAGTTCATTCCAAGTCTTGGTGTTGTTGTTTTTTTGCAACTTTTTGGAGTCTTTGACCTTGGATCTTGTTCTTCGCCATTACCTACTGAATTGGATATACCGGTGCCATGATGAGCAAGGCCAGCTCTCTATGGGCCAGGTTGATAACCGCCATGCTGATGACAGCCAATGTGGTTGTAGGCTACGATCTGGATTTGAGCTCAATAGGTCATTCTCCGCTGCCCATCTCGTCGGCATTACTACTGCTAACATTCCGTTTTCAAGACTCGCTCAAGCATGCCGCCAGCTTCATGGCCCAGGACATGATGTCATTCTACTCCGGCGACCAACCGGGAGGTATTCCCGGCCTGTTACCTCAGCCATATTACTGTCAGTAAAGTGTGAAACAAGCCGACCCCCCTAAAGCCATCTACTGAAATGATGTTATTGTCTATAGGGTGGGAGGCGGGCGCTCTTATGGGCTCGCTGATCGACTACTGGTACTACACCGGCGATACACAATGGAATGACCTTATCCAGCAGGGGCTGCTTTTCCAGGCTGGCCCAAACAGCGACTACATGCCGCCCAACCAGACCATGACAGAAGGTAACGATGACCAAGGGTTTTGGGGGATGACGGTCATGTCAGCAGCCGAGTACAAATTCCAGGATCCACCGAGTGACAAGCCGCAATGGCTGGCTCTGGCACAGGCCGTCTTCAACACGCAAGCTGCTCGATGGGACACTCAGGAGTGCGGTGGAGGGCTCCGCTGGCAGATCTTCACCTGGAACCAGGGCTACGACTACAAGAACTCCATTTCCCAAGCATGCTTCTTCAACATTGCCGCTCGCCTCGCTCGGTACACGGGCAACCAGTCATATGCGGATTGGGCGGACAAGACATGGGATTGGATGGTCTCGTCCAAGTTCATGGATACGCAGACTTACTACATTTACGATGGGGCACATACAAGAAACTGCTCCGAAATCACTCCTTATCAATGGACGTACAACAGCGGGGCCTTCCTCCTAGGCGCTGCAGCCATGTACAACTACACCACCGGGAGCACCCGCGAGGTCTGGCGAAGCCGAGTCGATGGCCTGATCAGTGGCCTTGGTGTCTTCTTTACAGGCCCGCAACGCAACATCATGACAGAAGTCGCCTGTGAGCCCGTCAACCTATGCGATCTCGACCAGCAGAGCTTCAAAGCCTACCTCTCGCGCGCCATGGCCGCCACAACAAAGTGGGCTCCATGGACATACTATCGCATCAAGCCTCTTCTTGAATCCACCGCCATCGCTGCCACATCCACGTGCATTGGCGGCAGTAATGGCCGCATGTGCGGGCTCAAGTGGACGGAACATGGCAAGTGGGACGGCACAACGGGGGTTGGCCAACAGATGGCTGCGATGGAGCTTGTCCTGGCCAACATGATCCAGCACGTTACCGCTCCCGTTACTAATCATACGGGCGGCACCAGCGCGGGAGACCCCGGGGCCGGCGGCGGGGATGTGGGTAGGACGGATCCGTTTAGCATTGCGGTTCCTTATCCGCCGATTAGCACTGCCGACCGAGTCGGTGCATGGATCATCACCGCTGTTATGATCTGGGGGCTGGTCTGTGGATGCATCATGATGGTTCTGGACGAAAAGAGTAACCTCACCACATGGCAAAGGCTTTCGACTCTCCGTCCGGACGTTCTCTACGCCTGTGGCAAGCACTGGCGACCCGGACATAGGAAGAACGGCCGCGGCGGATATGGAGGTAACGGGCATTACGACTGCAACCGACCACGCTTCGACATCGATGACACGTGCGCTTTCCAGAGCGAATACTACGATGGTGGCTATGGCCACATTGCCGATGTCAAGGAGAAAGATGCGGTGATTGAAATTCACCACGAATATGCCGACAACAGACACAGTTGGCACGGGATTCCTCCACCGCCACCACCATCTCAACCTTCAGCTCGTCATTCATCTTCGACTACCTGCGTCGGAAGCAAAATTGGCAGCAGCGGAAGTGGTATCCGAGGTGATAGGATGCCTCCTGCCAACAAGAACATTATCTCCAACCGCCTCAACCATTTGAGCCACCGCCGCAGCGTGCTTCAAAAACTGCATACCCAGCAGCAGCAGCAGCAGCAGAACAGCAACCAGACACATGTGCACCAAGTCCCGCATACCCCTCTCCACCTTCATCATCACAACCACCCCTTCCACAGCCACATCGATCAAACCCCTTACAGCGCCGCCAGCCGTCGCCACAACCATCCCAGCACCCAACCTTCCTACTACTGGGACCTAGACAACACCAACGGCATCGATCCCGCTCGGCACGTGTCGCAGCTCTCGGGGATGTCTGCGCTTCCTGGAGGTGTGTCGGGCTTGTTACCTGATAGCACAACTGGGTTTACCCCGAATCCCAAGCGTCAACTTGACCACATCAGGTCGGAGGGAACAGCAGGCATCAAGGTACCGGTTCAGTCTAGAACTCGGGATAGCCATAACCATCGTCGTGGAGGACAGGGAGAGGGAGTGACTGCCGGGAATGGAAATGGCAACGTTGCTATCGGTGACAGGATCAATAACTGGCGGGAGGCGGATAAGGAGAGGAGAGAGGCGAGGAATAATAGGGGTGGTGGAAATCGGTTTGCTTGGGAGAGTAGTGAGAGTGTTTATTGGGGGAATTGATTGAGGAGTCAGAACACCTTTTATTTCATCTTGCTTGTGGATCGGAGGTTTTGTTATGGTTCTAGTGATGTTATGATGGGCAAGAGCTATTTGGTATGTCATGGCATTGCTAAGATCTGGTATCTCCATTCATTTTGGGCTTTGTTTGGAGAGTTGTTTTTAGGAGGATGGATAAACAATCAGGTACCTATTTCCTTTCCATTGCATTGTACCTACCTTATGGTTGTTATTTGTTAATGTATTCCCTGCATCTTCACTCTGCGTTTACCATGTTGCAGGAGGTGTTCATTGGCAAAATCGGCCACATACGTTACAGCCATATTGCTGTGTGCTTATTTCGCAAATCGAGCAGTCAACAACCTCAAAAGAATCTTCATTATAACCCGATGTTCAAATCTCAGTCAGCGCCCACCGTAAGATCTGACACTTCGACGACGGCCAAACTCCCCCTTACGAAGCTTATCCCATTCCGGAAGTTTGTTTACTTTCCATCGCTCGCCAAACCCGGATTTGCTCTCCGCAGTCCGCGATGCATCTCGCATGTGCCTTTTAGCCGGGCATGGTAATCGGGGGCATTAGACTGGTTCGTGCAGACTCCACTTTTCTCAAGCCGAAAGTACCGAGTGTACCCTGCATGTAATTACCGTAATTTACAGACATGCTTATTTTATACGACATATGACTGACATATATTCGATTTATAAGAGAATATTCACACGCGGGAGCCTCTCACCGGCCCCCTGCACCCCCGGAGCTAACCCTAACCCTAATTAACCCTAACTAACCCTAACTAACCCTAATACTAACCTTCTAGTCTGTCCGCGAAAGAAGTATTTCGGTAATTTACGGTCTATGCGGAGAAGGTACCAAAAGCGACTTTTCACGTGATAGGACCCATATTTTCTAATGCCCCTATTCTCGATGCCCCTTTTAGCCGATCCCGCCGATTCCCCACAATGATGCTACCGTCCTAGCACGCATTACTGTATAGCCAATCAGATTGGAAATAAGAAAGCTTCTTAACCTACCCCAATGCGCGAATGCGGTGGGTGATCGTCATCGATTTATGCCACGTTTCGTCGACCTCCGCTCTCTAATGACACCGACACTTGACACCGCAAGATGCTACATTGCAACGAAGAAGCGAAGATACGAGCACAAGAATGAGTGAAACAATACTGGAAAGAAACAAGAACGGAAGATGATTTCTCCGAGGCACAAGTTACAATGAATGCGACCGGGTCGGGGGTCGGGGTCGGGTCGGGGCCAGCAAGACGCGGGGTCGTGACGATGATCTTCCACAAATCTAGTTAAACAGAAATTAACATCCCAGTCGGCATCGGAAATGGGGATTAAACCGAATCGAACGAAAGGGTAAGTCGTTTAGATATGCTTGATAGAGGTATGCTAGACTTGTGGGGGGATGAAGATCATTCAGGAAGGAGATTAGTGAACAGCAACAGCCGAGCTACCAGACGGGAATAGCTGCGATTCACGACAGGCAAAAGCCGAATGGGTTCACATAAAAACTCCAAAAGCCCCCGCCTGCCAGGGCAGTTACACACATACACACATCGGCCATATCGTTCATCATTCGAGTTGTGCGTTTGTGCTCGGTGCACATGTCACATGCTTATACTGCGATACCTATCGACCGACATACATTTCACTACGCAGTTCCGACTTCCGACGAAACAATCCCTTTCTCGTCAACCTCCTCGTCACTCACGAACCCCGCGCGCGCACCCTCGCTCACGCCAGTAACATGTCAGTGTTTTGAGGTTGTACTACCTCTACACCGTGACCCGCGACACGAACACCCAGAGACGACAAGAGCGGGGAAAGGAGAAAAGTGGTTGGGATTGAGTACACTGGGGAGGTGTCAGTGAACATCAGCAAGCCATTAACAGCAAGCATCTCAAACACATCCGAACGAGTTGCCTATCGGTGACTGGTGGTATTATTCTGTTTCACCTTCGCCAAGATAAAACATTATCACGGTCAGACTCGCTCAGTAAGTATAACCGGTGCGTAAAAAGTGATAAGTTCGCTTGGGAGGCAGACCTACACTCACCCGGACTTGTATGGTCGACTGGCTGGCTGGTAGGAAGAATTTCCCCATTTCTGTGTAACGCTTACCAACAACCTTACGCGAGCAACTAGGGCTGACTCCTTTTATAGTACCTCCAGTAACTTGTCTTTGCTTCATACAACTTCCTGGTCTCAGAAAGCAGATCAGACAGACAGTGTAAAAAAAGGAGAGGTTCTTGGGAGACCTCTGTTTTGAAGCCGTTGAAGGCCTACCTATATGCTCGCCCATATCAAAAGGTCGTCGAAGAGTTGAACTGAAACGACCACGGCAACCTGGCTCATCACTCCAACTCAAACACCAAACGACATCAAACCACGGGCATTTTTACCAAATACAACTACGACACCAAGAACCAACCGCCAAAATGCTAACCCCCACCACCCTCCTCCTCCTAACTCCCCTCCTCTACCTCGCTTCCCTCCTCCTCCGCACCACTCTCCACCGCCTCCGCATCCGCTCCCTCGGCTGTTCGCCCGTGGCAATCTACCCACACAAGGACCCGATCCTAGGCTTGGACCTGTTCCGGGACACTTTGCGGGCCATCAACACGCACACTTTGATGCAGCTGTGGGACTCGCGATTCCGAAGATATGGCAACACGCACTACACTTTGACGCTGGGGAAATGGGTGCTGATGACGAACGAGCCGGAGAACGTGAAGCTGATTTTGGGCACCAAGATGGACGAGTGGCCGCTTGATGGGCCGAGATTGCATGCGGCGGTGCCGGTGTTGGGGAGGAAGAGTGTTTTTACTACTAATGGGGCTCAGTGGTATGTTTTTCTTTGTGGTCTGGGTTGGTTATGATGGTGCGGGTTTTAAGGGGTTTTGTTGTGGAAAGCTAACGAATTGCTATTGCACCGTAGGCGCGAGGCTCGAGGAATGATCAGACCTTCCTTCGTCAGAGACCAAGTCGCCGACCTTCACTGCTTCGCCAAGCACGTTGGCAACCTCCTCAACGCCATTCCCAAGGATGGATCAACCTTCGACATGCAAGAGCTCCTGCTTTCCATGACCATGGACTCGTCTACCGATTTCTTGCTGGGCTACTCCACCAACTCGTTGCTCGAACCCTCGCCCGAAGCTAAGCAGTTCCTCGAGGATTTCGAGTACACCAGCCGTGAGGCCGCCAAGAAGGCTAGACTTGGGACACTTCTTCTTTTGTTGCCGAACGGGGAGTTCCAGGCGGCTGTGACAAGAGTGCGCGAGTATGTGCGAACCTACATAAGGAAGTCCCAGGCGGAGAAGAGCGACAAGAAGGAAAGGAACTACGTATTCCTGCATGAGATTCTAAAGTCCGGTGCCGATGAGGAGCATGCCATCGACCAAGTCTTGTCCGTCATTATTGCCGGAAGAGACACCACTGCTGCGGCCATGACGGCGTGCTTCTACTACCTGGCTCGAAACCCGGCGGCGGTACAGAAGCTGAGGAAAGAGATCCTTGACGTGCAGGACGAGATGCCGACCTGGGAACAGCTTAAGAACATGAAGTATCTCAACATGGTAATCAAGGAAGGTGAGTACCGTACCCGGGATATAGCACTTATGAAGGGATCACCTGATTGCTAACGACGGCTTCAAGGTTTGCGGCTGTTCCCTCCCGCATCCACGAACTCCAGAGCGCCAGTCAAGGACACGGTCCTACCCCGAGGTGGTGGCCCAGATGGCAAACAACCCATCCTTGTGCCCAAGGGCCAAGTCGTCAGGTGGTCGCTGTACAGTCTTCATAGACGTAAGGATATCTTTGGAGAAGATGCCGATGAGTTCCGTCCAGAGCGGTGGGATGAGAACCTTCGGGTCGGGTATGTGCCTTTGTTTTCCCCTCTGTTAGTCTCCCTATCCGGAACTTCTTGTGGCTAACACAGCTTCTTCCTCGTTGTACAGATGGGAGTACATCCCATTTTCCGGAGGCCCGCGCATATGCCTTGGCCAGCAGTTTGCGCTCACCCAGATCGAATATGCCCTCTTCAAGTTCTTCCGTGCCTTCAAGAGCATCGAACCCCGGGATGCCGACGGTCCTCTGCTGCTTCGCACAAATCTCACTGTCACCTTTGCGAATGGCTGCTTGGTTAGTGCGATACCCGACTCGAAGTAGGTGGTGACACCTCTAAGAAGGCACTGAGGGCGGAAAAGGTCGAGCGATGGCGTCAAGTAGCATGCGGTTTGGTTGTTGCTTCCGGTGTTCCGGATCAACGTCTCGGGATAGGAGGAACCACTTGGTATTTCGGCCAGTGCTGGACGCACAGGAAGCGTTTGCGTCTGCTTGTTTTTTGTTGTTAGGTCTGTTGTGTTAAGTCGCACAACATGCCATACGGAATATGAGGAGTGTCTCACCTTGTACGACAACACAAGATTGTCCGAGTGATCTTGCAATAACAATAACGGCGGCTGAGCTTGACAAGCGTCCTAGCTGTCTGTCGGCTTGACACCTGCTGCACCTTTAGCCATGGATGCGGCCCCAAGCAACCGAGCAAACCCCGAGTTTGAGTTTTTGTATCAAATTGTCTGGATTTTGTCGAGCAGGTTGGGTCATCTTTTTGTTCAAGTGCTATGCCTGTTGTGCCCGATATTCTCCTTGGCTGTTGCACGGCCTTCCGTATGGTATATCGTCTGGGCGCGACCGACAGGATGACGGGATGGCTAACCAGGAGCGACCTTGCGCATAGGCCTGTGCCATGTCTTTGACTGGTAGTAAGAAGTCGCCATGACCCTGACTGTGTAGATTGGTGTTCCGGTCTGTTTCTCTCCAGTGATAGCCTCCGTCGTCACTTGGAAACCTAATGGTTTTGCGCAAGACGCAGAGAATCAGCATCAACATCGCGGGTTGGCCGAGATAACACTGACTGTTGGTTGCCAATGGAACAAGAGGAATGCATTCGTGCCTAGAACTGGGGTTTCTCAGGGTTCTTAGTGTGGTGGTTTCTCTTTAACCATGACGAAAAGCTGCGCGATGACGAGATGGGAGGGTGGAAGGTGAAATGGATGATGAGTTGAGGTTTTCAAGAGATGGTCATAGGAGGCCGATATACTTATCATTGGACAATGTCCAAAAAGGAGGGAACCACAGATTCGTCATTGAGTCCGTCAGGTAAGACGGGAGCTTTCGTCGAGTCCTCACCAAGTGTGAGTGCCGGGGCATTCTTTCCGATCTTGGAGGGTGGACCGAGTGATGGCGGTGGTCGCGCTTCCATTTCCATCCATCTCCGACCTGCCAGGCAAATGGGAGATTCGGAAGATCGGCAAATCTTTCCTTTTTGACTTCAATTCCTCCGTCCTCCCACCTCTCTTTCCCGGCAGCAACACCGTTGTTGCTTTCTCCCCTCCCTTGTGCAAAGAAGATGGAAAATCCTCTCTCTCCGCTATGATGCAAGAATATCCCCTTCGCAAGTTCAAATTACAGACATGACATCGCCCTAGCGTATGCCTTTCCATACAGTTTCCTGTTTTTCCATCGATTGTCAAAGCCACTTGGTCGTCTGCCCCGTCCACCGCCAGGCGCATCTCGGTCAATGCTGCCGTACTCACCAGCAGTGCAGTTCATTAATCTTGCAGATCTGGGGGTGGCAAGATGGGCTCAATCTGGAAGGAAGAGATGCCGACCTGATTCGCCAGCTCGGCTCTCCGTCCCATACTCGCCATGACGTGTCCAGCCCTTCGGTCATGCTTCTCAGACTGCCCTCGAACTCGTTCGGGCCTGGAACACTGATGTCAACTACCAGTTCCCTGTCATCACAAGCTCGGCCGTCGCAATACATAAACACCAACGTGTATTTGCTCGAAACTCTCAATGCTCAGCTGCCGAGCACACCCAGAGCAACCGACTTTTCGTGGTGGTCCATAATACCGACACGCTTTTGATACTCTTCCCCAGGTTCTCGACAGTCTATTTCAGTCTCGCTCCACTGTTGCCCTGCAAATAAGAGCTACGCATCCCTTCTCTTCGCCAACGACCACCTTGGACGAAAAGCCATCACCCGCCCTCAGGGTCTGCAGAGGTAGCTATCCATCACGCATCCCTTGATATGGTTCCGCATGCGGCAAGATACATTAGCGCTAACCATGATTGCTTGCCAGAAACCACACACGCATATCTCCGTTCATCAAAGGGACTAAGCTCTCAAGATGGCTCAAGACGACAATTCCGTCAACCAGTCTCAAAATGTTTCCGACGAAAAGCCGCAATACAAGTTCGGAGCGGTTGAAATCGGTATCATTGTAGCCTCCTGTGCCATCCTGGTATCCTTCTTCGTCGGTCGATTCTACATCCGCAGGTTACAGCGCCGTCGACAGCTGGACATGGAGTTCCAGGCCCGGCAGAGAGACCTGGAGGCCTTGTACGAAGAAGACTGCAAACAACGAGTGGCCAGTATGGTATCAGATACCGGTTCTGCTGAGGCACCAATACTCAAAGGCAACATCACCATCCAGTCCAAGATCAACAACGAGTCTGAGAAGCAGGTGCCGAAGCCTCCCCTTTGGCGTTACATCAACTCGAAACACCCGCGTAACGGCTCGGTCACTCTCGTTATTCCACTTCACAACCGTGACCAGTAGGTCCTTTGACCTGCAACTTCTGCTCACCGGTGGATTATCGGTTTCACCACCTTTCGTTCCAGAAGCTATTAACTCTTTCTAATATTGATCCCGCGGGCAGCTGCACGGCTCCTTCGGTGGCATTCCCTCTCGATAGCATTTCCCAATGGGCGTTATCACATCTGCTTTTTTTCTTTCTTTCTTTCTTACTGGTTCGTTTCAGTCCTGTTGCGGTGCATAGCCAAGGATCATATTGGTACCAGGTTTACGTGGGTTCGAGGGAGGTGGAAGTTCACTCCGCAGCTGTCGACGTCGTTTGCAACCTTGGCCGCCCTTTTGCGACGCAAACCACGCTTTTTAATGGTTGTCAAGTTTCATTTCCCATATAATCCGAAGGGAATTTGATTGGGGGGACTGTCAGTTTGGTTCGATAAAAAGATGCGGGTGGCCATGTGTTCCCATGCATGCATCCATCACACAAAGGAGGAGGGGGATATCTCTCTTATCAAGTTTTCATACTCTATCTCTCTCACCTTCTACCTGTCATGATAGTAACTCTATGTATTCTTGCTTGATGTCTGACTCTGTTTGTGTTCATCAGCTCGGGCCTTTTAGTCGCGTCGTTTGCTTTGAATACCGAATCGTGATGCGGCTGGCCGCCGAGCTTTCCTGTGTTCTGTTCCATTGCTTGTTGCTCCCCTCTCTCTCTGTAAGACAGGGAACTCTCACTGCATAAGCAGAGCAATGGTTACTGTTCGAATTCGAATATGAGGCTCGCCAACCCTTATTCCTCCTCTTCTGTCCGTCTTCATCTCCTGTAGCTCAACATGTCCATGGCCACCCAAAGGGTTCTGCCACACTAGCGGTTATTTTAGCCGTTCGTTTGGCGCTTCCATTTTCTTCAGATACGTTTCTTTACTACCTGCTTGTCAATCAAAGCCCAAGCCGCCTGAGCTGATTGTACAACTGGATTTGTCCCGTGTCGGGCCAAAGTAGCTGGTCGGAAATAGCTACCGAAATGGCTACCTATCCGCGCCAAACCTCGTGGATTCATGATGTCTCAACGATCTCGCTCGAAGCAGGCAATGATGTAAGTCCGCGTTGCTTAAAATATTTGAAGAGTCCGATAAATGTCTGATATAACTACATTCAACCAATACATCCCATATCTTCCTTGTAGTCTCCATCATCTGCTAACTGAGGCATGACTAGGGCTTCAACAATGCTATTGACCATGGTAAGCTCTATTGACTTGACACCGACGCTGGCTCTTCATCTTTCTCCCGGTTCTCTCACATGGCAAATACTCACAATACTGCATGAGACAGTCAGGCCATCCGGAACCCAGCCGAGCACTGGCATCCGCAGCCATGCCTATCATGAGGAGATCGCGCAGAATCATATCAGCAGAGGAGAGGCGGGCAATGGCCATCCATACGATAACGAAGATGATGGTACGGTGGGTGAAGGATATCTACATGCGAATGGGAATCTTGAAGAATCTGTGGGAGCCGACCATCTTCATTCACCGATCAGAGATGACATGGAGGAAGAGGAAATGCGGGACCAAAAGTGAGTACCGACACACAGCTTTCCTACCACCCACCCAGTTGGTTGTTCGATAAGAAGAGAATTTTCTTCTAGTTGTAGGCAAGTGACTAACAAACGCTCGTTTAAGTAACCACTACAGTGGCAACGACGAGACCGCCGCTTCAGATCACGCATCTGCTGGGGATTCGCCAAGGTATGTGCTAGCGGAACACATTGTTGATTTCATGTCTCTCTTCTCTCTCGGTATCTTACCTACCTACCTACCTACCTACCTACCTACGTTATCATGGTCCACACTTGCTAACCCACGAACGTCTCTGCACTAAAGGAACTTCATTTCCAACAACACCGAGCCTGTCGGGGACTCTTCCTCCCACGGCGGCATCAAGCTAAAGCGCAACAACAGTAACAGCGCCGAACTAATGCTTCAAGGAGTTTCCTCCAGAAGCCCCACGCCCTCACAATCACCGCAGAGTCCCGACACGTTTAGTTATAATTTGGGTGGGTATTTCCAGTCTTGTGAGGACTGTTTCATTGCTGGGCTGCGCTGTGTTCATTTTACGGCGGCGGCGACGATAATTATGCCTGATGGTAGAGGTAGTCTGATCCGCGATGGTGGCCATGGTGGTCATGGCGATGGCAGAGCTGCGCGTGAGCGGCATGAGTGGCTTGTTGAGCGGATGAAGGAGAGTTTGGCGAAGATTGATTGCGCTGCTCGTCGTGGCGGTGGTGGTGTAGTTCCGAGGAGTGGTGCTTGACTGAAAGTTGTTGATGGGATGTGAAATGAGAGGGCCCAAGGCTAGGCCCTAGCTAGTTGTAACATTTTCGTCACGTTCTTGTTCCAACTTGTGGACGGCCCAGTGCTTGTCTCATCTGTACGATTTATCACCAATGCCATTTGAGGAAGGATTTGTTTGGGACTGTGCAATGTATAGCACTGTTGACACTATCCAAAACTACTGCACACATGCACCTCTTTGATTTTCTGGGTGATCTATAGGTTCACTCCAACCCCCCTACTCCTCAGGCACATCCCCAAACCGATACTGCGCCCAAGCAAAGCTCCCCTCATGCAGCGTCCACGTCTGCACGCCCTTATCCTTCCCCGCCGCGCCCGCCGCCACATAGATAGGCATCAAGTGATCCATCCACGGGTGCGCCTGTCTCGCATCCTTCCTCTTAGCCGCCTCCCTCATGCGGTCCAGCCTGCCGTCCGCATCGCCCTCCACCGCCTCCTTCAGCGCATTATCGAAGCTGACCGAATAAGGGAGCGGCTTGGGATCGCCCCACGTGAACTGCATGTCCCGCAGGTTATGCACCGTCATGCCGGTACAAATAATCACCACCCCTTCATCACGGAGCTCCTCGACCGCCTGGCCCAGACGATAGTGCGCGTCCGGATCCTCGGACTTGAACAGCGAGACTTGCACCAGGGGGATGGTGATGGCTTGGTCCGTGTTGGGCGGGAAAGCGACGTTGAACCCGGAAAAAACGCCGTGGTCGAGGCCCCGCTTGAGACCCTTGGACTGGATGTCGGCTTTGGTCAGGAGCTGCTGGATCTTGGCGGCCAGTTGCGGGGACCCCGTCGCTGGGAAGGTCGCCTTGTAGAAGTGGTCCGGGAAGCCGTAGAAGTCGTAGATTAGGTCTGTCTTGCCATCGGCGTTGTTGAGGTGGATCTCGGAGGGGGTGGCTTGCCAGTGAGCGGAGAAGACGACGACGGCTTTGGGCTTGACTTTTTGGATGATTTCTTTGCCGATGGATTGGAGGATCGGGTAGACGGGGTGTTTGGTATTATACTGAACATCGGGCTGAAAAGGGGTGTCAGTTGATAGTTTTTATGTGATTTTATATCAGGTCAACTTACTCCTCCGTGAGACAAAAAGTATACTGGGGGCCGGCCCATCTTGGAGGTCAGGTTTGCTGTGGCGGCTTGAAGCGGTGAAGTAGTGGTGGTGAGGTTGGCCTTGGGGCCGTTGTTAAAAGCTGTAGTAAACTTGTTGAATGTTTCGCTTCGGACCCGGGAGAATAGGCCGCGAGCGGTTGATGAGGAAGCCAGAATGATCGCCAGGGCGGCAATGAGGACAGGAACGATCATAAGAGGTCGGCTGCGTGGCCGCGGATTAGGCATTTGTCTGGAGCAGAGTGAAAGTGAGGCTCAACACAGCTGAAAAAGCGAGTGTGTACACCTTGATGACCAACCGAAGGGAGTCTGTCCTATGAGAAGTGATGTGAATTTATTCGATTTAAAAGCATGTCTAAGCATCCCCGGCCCCCAGCATCATCGTGGTCCATTCATGGTGGGATTCCGTGGGCAAGAGACCCCACTCGAGTGATTAACACAACGGAGCTCATGACACCGTGATCCGAAACAGTCGCCGAAAAGGTGGTGAAGCTTGCTGAAAGATGCTCTCGTCAGCGGTTGGTAACGGTTGGTAATAAGGCAAATGCACAGGCCCCTGCTCCGCTGTACATCCCACTGCAACGCCGACAAGTCCGACTTTTGGTGGTGTGCTTGCATGGGTTAGGGTTATATATGAGACCAGACTTTCTCCGGACTACCCCACCCTCCGTGTGAGGAGGCCCCGCTTCGCCGGGTTTCCACCATCCACCAACGGCCCCGAGTCCCGTTCCTCGAAGCTCGCTCCAACTGCAAAGATCCCGGTTGCGCATCGGCCCCACGTGTGAACTTCGGACGGCGCTAGTCAACTACAACGCTATCGGTGCTCCGGGAATTACCTGTTGGACTTTCAACACAATACACATCAATATTTTGATACCACGACATAAAAATGGCTTCTCTTGCGCGTCGTCCTCCTCTCCTCATCCCGGCTGTTGCCCGGCACACGGCCACCGTCATCTTCATCCACGGCCTTGGCGACACCGGCCATGGCTGGGCCTCGGCCGTCGAGCAATGGCGCCGCCGCCAACGCCTTGATGAGGTCAAGTTCATCTTGCCTCATGCGCCTTCGATTCCCATCACTGCCAACTGGGGCATGAAGATGCCTGGTTGGTATGACATTGTAAGCTTACTCTGCGTGCCTGCCTCCCTCCCCGCGAAGTTTCAAGTCTAATACCACAGTTATAAAAGTTCGCCATCGATGGCAGCGCCGAGGCCCTCCGCCGCAACGAGGACGAGGCCGGCATCCTGACCAGCCAAGCTTACTTCCACGATCTGATCCAGAAGGAGATCGACTCGGGCATCCCGGCCGACCGCATCGTCATCGGCGGCTTCAGCCAGGGCGGCGCCATGGGCCTGTTCAGCGGCCTCACTGCCAAGTCCAAGCTGGCCGGCATTGTCGCCTTGTCCTCGTATCTCCTCCTCAGCCTCAAGTTTGCCGAGCTCGTGCCCAAGCCCGAGTTCAACAAGGAGACGCCCATCTTCATGGCCCATGGCGATGCTGATCCGGTTGTCAACTATAAGCTGGGCACGATGAGCAGGGACTTGCTCAAGGAGATGGGATACAACGTCAAGTTCGAGACCTATCCGTAAGTGCCACCCTTGATGTTTTCGTCCTGATCGATCTTTATATGTTTTCAATGCTGACTGCCTGGGAATGCTAGGGGCATGGGTCACTCTGCTTGCTTGGAGGAATTGGATGCGGTCGAGGATTTCTTGACCGAGAGACTGCCGAAGGTGACTGGTAAGTCGGAGGAGAAGTCTGAGCTATAGTGTTTTGTGTTGAATATGCTAGCGATACTTGCTTGACATAGAGCCTTGCCTGTTGTTTTGCCGGATATGTTCATATAGGTATACCCGGACACAGCCTGGGTACATGGAGATATTTTGGACTCAAACCTTTGCCTGCTTGTGTGTGTTGTTGGACATGTTGTCTCGATGCATGCTTTGGGCATCAGGAGGTTCAGGGGTGATTGGGAGTGTTTACATATCATGAACTCACGACTCCCATCAGGTATCATTCGCCCATGCACCTCACGTTCAAGGGCATCATTATCGTGTAAACACAGGCTTGCGGTTTTCGTCTGGACGTTGGCGGTGATGAAACATGATGGCTCCCGTTTCACAGCAGTTGCTTGAACGCCGATCTTCCCCAAATACGGTTAGACAATCTTATCAGTGGGGGTGGGCTTGCGAGTCCAGTGACAGTGGCCCGCTGATGCTGGCCGTCGTCAGTGTCACAAGCATTGTGAAGGTTCGCTGGGTTCGAGGAATCGTGGCTCCATCCGACGCTGGAAACTCCACTGCCAAAATCCCCAAAAAAATCGACGGGCCATTTGGACATCGTCCTGGTCACCTCATCCCAGCATCCCATTGCATTGCCCAACAATCGGGCACGATTGACAGCAGCCACTTGCCACTCGTTTTCTTGCTTCCAGGTTGTCTTGAGCAGAGATCGCGATTCTTTGTTATTGGTGAAACGGGTTATAAAATAGCCTCAAAAGTTGTCATAAGGGACCTTGACGGCACCCAGAAAAAAACACCCGACTGTCCCTTGCGCACCTCATCGCGAGCACGGGCTCCCTATAACCTCTACACGTGTACAGTACCACCTACCACCTACGGATAGCGCGTGTCACCCACAATTTAGAGGCGCCCTTGGACCGGCCCGGGATCACAAAGTCTAAAACCGGCCTAAACACCAAAAGGGTTCCACCGTCCCCTCTCACAGCGGGGGCATCTCGTACCCAGAATCCCAGATTCCAGATACCTACCTATCCGCTAGCCTGTTGCGATCATCGTACCATCCGAGCCGAGTGCCAACCTCCTACGATCCGGGCCATTACTTTTTTTTTTATACCTACGACCTGTTTGTTGCCCTTCTTCCCATGCCGCACTACCCCGAGTTTTGCGACCTCGAGTAAACAAATCTCCCTTTCTATCTCGACCGACGCCCTCGAGATCCGCAGCACCTCCAGAGTCCAGACTTCCAGCGCTCCAGCCACCGGAATAGAGGCAAGCAGCGCATTATCTAGTTCTGCTGGTGTAATCATGGCGCCCAAGTCACCTCCCTCGCCAACGCTCTCACAACTACCCCCGGTGCCATCGAGCCCAACCTACTCATACGCTTCTACCGCAAACCCGAACCTATCGCAGTTCAACCTGCCACTGCCGCCTCCGCCCAAGCAGGCGCATGCTGTCCTTACAAAGCACGACCTTGAAGCATCGCAGGCCGCATATGCGGACCTCCTCTCCTCCGCCAAGGCCTTCCGCCTGGCCCTTACTTCACTCTCCACTGCCGCCTCCGCCTTTGGCTCTGCTCTCGAATCTTGTGCCCGTCTAAAAGAAGCCCGCGCCGAACAGATCGTGTCCGACCCGTCCAATCGAGGCGGGAGTCCGGTACAAGGCGGCCAGGGTCAAGGCGGCGGTCCTCCCCCGCTGTTGATGAACAGCAGCTTTACCTCTGCAGCCCAGGGCACCACAAAGTCCACCTGCACGGCCGACACCCTGCTTACCGTCGCTGGTTTGCAGCACCTCGTTGCCAACCACCAGCACATTCTGTCCGAGACGGTCTACCGCTCGTTCGAGGTACCTCTTCTCCACGAGTTAGACAAGTGGCGTGGCGCGGTTGAGGATGAAGAGGAAAGTTATGCGAGCGCGGTGGCCGTGCAGTCCAAGGAGATCAGACGGTTGGAGAAGGAAGGGATGAAGCTGCATAAGCAGCGCAGGAGGGACGTGGCCAAGTTCCGGAGCCATCTCGTCGAGTTGACCACTAAGTTGGATGGTCTCACAACGCTGCATGGCGAGCATTCCAGGACACTCTTGAGGGAGAGTCAAGACACCAGCGCCCGTATCGTGGAAGCGAGCTGTTCGCTCGTCCGAGCCGAAATTGACATTTTCGAGAGTATGGCGCGGAAGGGGTGGACAGGTGGTGGACTTGAGGATGTGCTGGAACAGGGTCAGGATCTCTTCGCCAGCGAGGATGTGATCCCAGACAGGACCGTTGGACATTCTGACGGCAGGTTTGGTGGGACAGGAGGCAACATCGTCGCAGGCGGTGCCGGCGATGGCGGCATAGCGAGCGGCGGCGCCGGTGAGGGAACTAAGCTGTTCAGCATCCTGCCGCCAAGGAGTATTCTCGCCGATACAACAGGTGGGGGAAGAGAAGACACCCTAAGACTGGTAGGCACCCATCACCAAACGAGAAGAGACACTGCAGACCTGAGGGACAAGACTAATCAATACTGCCAACAGAGCCTCGCGGGCGCTATTCACTCCCCCGACAACCAATCCACAATCGTCTACTCTCCTCGCACACCCCAGCGAGACAAGGACACGGAAAGTGTCTTTTCTTCCGAAGGTTTCAACCGTCCGCGGGGGCCACGCCCCTTTTCCCCTCAACCACAACCACTCGCCCTAAATCCCAAGTCCCTCTTCGGCGCCTCCGACCCTCCCTCCCCCACCGCCGGGCCCCGACAGAACGACGAAGGAGAACAGGACGCTCTCTTCTCTCCACTCGGCGCCCAATCCCTAACCCTCCCTCTCCCCGGTAGCCACACCACCGCCAACGGCGGCGACGACGAAGACGACGAAGCCCTCATCTCCCCCTGGCGCGACCAAATCCCCTACCGCTTCCGCCCGCCCACCGAGCCCGACGAGGAACAGCAGCACCAACAGCAACAACAACAACAACAACAACAGCAGCAGCAGCAGCAGGAAATCCGGCCGCGAAGCAACCAAAGCAGCAGCAAGCGAAGCAGCTACTCCGGCCGCCTGAGCATCTCGCTAGGCATCAACCGGAGTCTAACCAGCAGCTCGCTGCAGAGGCTACAGCACCCGTCTGCCGCATCCACCTCCGCCCTTCCCTCAGAGGAGCACGAGCTGCGAGACGGGAGCTGGAGCTATAGCGGGCGACCGGGATCGGCGGGTGGACTGATGAGCTTTGTGTCCGCCTCCAGAATGGATGTCGCCACCGGCACCAGCAGTAATGATGATCAGTACCAGAGCCAGGACGAGTATACTATCCATGGCAGTAACGAAAAGAATGGGGACGATGGCGAAAGGAGAGGAACGGAGAAGGAGGAGGAAGAGAATGATATCACGCCAACGATAACCCCCATGACCCCGCCTACACAGACGGCTACGGCAACGGCGAGTTAAGGGAATTGGCTGCTACCGTCAGGTCACAATGACGACGAGGTCCGACTAGCGCGCCTACCTTCTACGCCATCCTCTACTGGTGAAAGGATCCGGAGATGGGGTTTGGGGACAGATACTGGTGCCAGTAATGCCACCACAAGTCCAACGGCCGCCAGCAGCCGCGGTCCGAGCATGAGCCTAAACCTTCATGACCTGGATGAGATCGTGGGTAGAACGAGGAGCATGAGTATGAACACGGGTATGGGTATGAAAAGTATGACCGATACGAGCAGCAGCAGGAGCAGCAGCAGGAGGCCGAGTACTATACGTACCGCGAGTGCTGGTTGGCGCAGCAGCAGAAGTAGGAGTAGTTCTAGCGCTGCTGCTGGTGGTAGGAGTACGAGTATGAACGTACCGGGCGGGTTTGTCTGATGAGTTTTGCCTTTCTGGTTTATGATTGTTACGATTACATAGCTTCCAGGAGTATTTGTTAGTTTGATTAGTTTCTGGTTTTTTTTGCTCCGATTGCATAAGGGTATCTTCCTTTCTTTTTCTCTTTCCAAGTTACGAGCACAAAGCAGGCAGGCAGGTAAATAGATTTCAAGTCATGTTTGGTTTTCTTCCCCTCCTGAGACTCTTGGAGATAGTGAAGAATATAAAAAAGATTTTTTTCACGCAATACCGGATCACTACGGAGATCTCTACCGTGCTTCGTTCACTGAGTGTATGCAAAATGGCGAACGATACCGAAGGTAGACTTGAACAACGTCTTATAATGACAAGCTAAACAAGCTCAATGCATAATATCGTACTCTCAGTCCATAGCAACTCCCGACTTTGGTATCATTCCCACCACCACCACTACCGCCACCGATGCTTTGCCATCAGCAATCTTCCCTTCCACGGTCCATATCATGATGATCCAACCCATCCACCACTCCTTTTCCCAGAACCCACCTCTCACCCAGCCCAACACCCACCCTAACCGCTCACTCATCCTTATCAGCACTCAACACCTCCCCCCTAAACAACCACAACCTCGCATCCAACCACCACATCAACTTCCAATACAAGCTCGCCCGATCCCAATCAAACTCGCCGTTCTCCGTCCTCGGCACCTCGTTCCCGATCATGTTCCCGCTAAACCACTTGAACAGCGGCACGTGGTTCAGCACCCGCTGCGTGTACGAAGGAGCGGGAAGCAGCGCCTGGTCGACGGGCAGGAGCTTAGCCTTGCGCACCGTCGACCAGGCGCTGCTTCCCGCTCCTTCGTACACGCAGCGGGTGCTGAACCACGTGCCGCTGTTCAAGTGGTTTAGCGGGAACATGATCGGGAACGAGGTGCCGAGGACGGAGAACGG
>RANZ01000704.1:0-13266 GCA_009805285.1 Neurospora terricola FGSC 1889 | reverse complement strand
GGGAGGGCAGTGGTCATGTTGCTAACGATTGAGGCGTGGGGGTTAGGGATGCTTGGGTTGAGGTTATGGCGGGGATTCTGCCCATGTACGGCGGCGGCGGCACAGCCGCGCGTCCCTCAATGCCGCCGCCGCCGTACATGGGCAGAATCCCCGCCATAACCTCAACCCAAGCATCCCTAACCCCCACGCCTCAATCGTTAGCAACATGACCACTGCCCTCCCCCACCGCTACTTGGTGTCTCTCGGCAGACTCAACTTTGCCGAAGAAGATCTGGTGTTCGAGCAAGGCATCGACGAAGAGACAGTGGAGAGAGCGCATGAGTTGCTGGAGCTGGCAGTGGAGAGAGGGGAGGGAGGGAGGGTCAAGGGGGTTTTTGTGGAAGGGCAACATGAAGTTGATGGGATATGAGTTGGTTGTAATCAAGGGAGTCAGGCTTGGAGTAAGGAGAAAGAGAAGGGAAGGAAATGGGTTTTTTTTTTTTTTTTTTTTTTTTTTTTTTTTGCTTTTTGATACCCATAGATCTTTTGAAGTTTAATGTTGTGTGATGATGTGAGACATGATCTATAATGAAATCAGACGGGAGATCAACGCTTTAGTTTCCCTCTTTCTTGGGCAAATTCTACATTTGACATGAAAATTGGGTTAACAAGGCCAAGCTGAGATTGAGAGAGCGAGCCAAATCTACCTTATCCTACAGTCGATGGACAAGGTAGGAGATATGTTCTACATGGAGCAAATATTGCTCGGCGAAGGAAATCGCGGTAGAGGTACCTAACAAGGTAACTAGGTAAGGTACTTCCGAGGAAGATGTTTCGATCTTTCCCACCGTACTTGAGTTCAAGCAGATTTGCGGGAAAGAACTTTTGACGTGCTCACTCCTCTGTGGGGACAAACCTGTGTCATTGACAAGTGGAAAATGGACTTGGAGGATTTCAGTGATCGGTTCCTCTTTCTGATTCCGCCACCGCTCTTACCTTCGCGTTCGTGCTGAAACTTCTGGGAACACTCCAAACAGTTGCTCTTCACTCCTCAACAGAAAGTCTTCCCGTCAGCAACAACCTTCCCAGGGTCATCAGCACATACATATAAGTAGCACCATTTCCTTCTTCATCCTTCAAACCTGGCCATACTCTATCCAATCCCAGCAAAGAATCAACCTCAACATCCAAGTCTGTTACGAAGCCCCCATTACACTCGGAAGCAAACGGCACCCAACTATTTGCAGCAAAACTACGGTTCCACTCGCCAAACATGGATGCCTCTGTGTCCGGCTTCGAGTTCATCGATGATACCACACTCCGGTCCTGGTATCTACACGATGGACAGATCCCCATCCCGACACTTAACCGAGCACACACTATGGAGATGATCAAGGAGGGCCAGATGCAGACCCCTTTGCAGCTCGTCGCCTTAATCCAACAAGAACACCCGATCATACACAAGCCCTGGTGGACTCGGGTCTACCTTCCCATGTTCTGTCCCACCGGCATCGCTCTGGAAGAGATGTACAAGCACTGGTTCTACTTCGTCAAACGCAACGAAGGGCGTGTGCACGACTTTAGCCTAACTTCCAAGAAGATGGCCTTTCACCTCGGTTACACTCTCCAAGTCTTCTGGATCCTAGCCACCAAACAACGCCCGTCGTCGTGCCCACCACTGATGGCCGACGTCCCCCAGCCGATGCATTTCTCCAATACAAAGCCGAACACCAGGTACCTGGCCCACTTTTTCGGGATGCTTTGCCTGAAGCTTTGGCAACAGCGGCTATTCACCATACAAGGGCAAGAAACGGCAAGAGTGCCAAACACATTCCAGTTCGAAACATGGAAGAACAGCAAGGGATCTATGGACAATTGGAGGGATTTGGAGGGGGCGTTGGCAACATTATGGCGTATCTTTTCACATGAAGAGGTGCTCAAAGAAACGGGGTTCGGCCTTCAGTTTCCGGTCGACCTTGGCAGCATGAGAGATTGGGAGTTTATTCAGCTGTCGGCGGAGGAGGAGGCCTGGTATGGTATCTCTCGTGATGGACCAGGCAATATGTCGCCGCTGGCATTGGGACTGAAGGAGGCGGAGAGGGTGCAGAGGCATTGGGAAAAGGAGAAGAAGTGGGTGGATCCCATGTACCCGGCTGAGTGGGAGGGATGGTCGATGGTTTAGGTTTGGAAGGGGAGTGGTTACATGTAGTAGCGTTAAGTTTGGGTATGGATCATGACAAGAAGTATCAGCGTGGTAGACAGCGATAGCAGTAATTGTATGTTATAATGTTGACAATCATTGACTACTCTGAAGGGCTCACAGCAGGCACAAAAGAGAGAAGGAAAGTAGAACGTAGCTTTCAAATCTGATGATCATAACTTACACATGCTTTTCCAGACATTGACAACTCCAAGCCTTGGAAATAGCACCATAAAGTGGAAGTGTCTGGTGAGTTAGATAGCATCAAATACCTAGGAGCCTTCCTGCCTGAAATCAAACGAACTCCAGGTAGCCTTTATGGGTTGACAAGGCAGGAACGTGAATCGAACCGTTGGACGGACGCTGGATGCTGTCATGCTGAGCAGCTTGAAAGGGCCTGCAATGATTGTGGGGTGGATACGGGGAGGGAGATGGATTGTAGGCTTCCCTTCTTTTCTACAAACGTGGCCTCCAATCCGTCATAGAGGGGACTGGCTCCAGTGTTTATAATAAGTTGAGGCAAGTTTTTTTTTCCAGCGATTTGCCTCGAATCGTTTTAAATCGTTCTATTTGCCTCATTTCAATGTTGAAATCATTTGCCTCACTGGGAAGCAAATCCGGAAACCCCATTTTTCCGGTCCCGGGATACAGTAATTACACACTTCTATTAGCCGTATCGGCACCAAAACACAACAAAAACGACCGGAAAAATACACAAAACAATAAGTAACAAAGAGGGTAAGAAAGAGGGTATAAAGGAGCCCAGTACGTACAATTGGAGGGTATAGAAATAGCTTAATCTCTCCTCAACACCACGTCGATATTACTACTCTTAAGCTAATCAATCAAGCTAGGGAGGCCAGTACGCACCCTCCCAATCACCCCCTCTTCAATGGTCAAACGAATAACCGACGGGAATAGGCTTTTTACGGGAGGAAGGAACGGATATGGTACTAGGCGCCAAATATAGTAAAGACCTAGATTCCCAACGAAAATCTACCCCCTTTAATATTAGGAGCTATAGTACACATAAATCTGGCAAGTCGAAATGAAGCAAACAAACAAAGCGACTTCGACTCGATTATTTACATTAGGACTCGATTTACCTCACCAGATTGCCTCAGATTATTACTTGTTACTTATTACTCAACTTGTTATGAACACTGACTAGCTCGGGTCCAATGGGCCTTGAGGTTGGAAGAGACAATGCTAATCCATGGCAGTTGACGAGTTTGTGAGGAAGCTTGAGGGAGAGGGGGCGCTATAATGAGAGATGGATACTGTGTGGGGAGCGAAAAGAGGAGGATTTCGCTCCCGATGAGAGGCCTGATGTTCAGAGGCGTTTGTGGTTGGAATTGAATTATTTCAAAGGCACGATGTATTGGGTAGGAGTATGGAACAACGAAGAGTTATTTAAGGCGTCCGCTTTCCAATGACAAAGCTATGAGACTGAGAAACATGGCCGATGTTGCGTGTACGTGAGAACAAGAACAAGATGGAAGAGAAGTGCGGAAGTGGTGATACGGGTTAGGGTTAATGATGGGAAGTCTCCTTCCGTCCGCAGTTCCGCTGTTGGTCCCGCCCGTCAGGTCCCGTCCGGCGGGCCCGGGCACCGTAGCCTTGTGGGGCCGATCTCGGACATCCAGATGTGTCAGTTACTCAACACTCTTTGAAACGGTGAAACTGTAGGTCAAAAACATGACTTGGTCAGCTGGTCCAGACCCCTAGATCTTCCAAGTTACAGGGGGTCTTGGAGGGGCCTGTGACGTCCCCCCGCACCAATGGCCAACCGCATCGCATCGCAGCAGACCGCGGCCAAGCCATCCCCAAACAAACAATTTGTAAATTTTAGGTAAAGCACCATCTCCCACTTGTTTTTTCGTTCCGCTGTCTCCGACTAAACCTTGTTGGGATCAGGCTTTGAGCACGTCAGCTGTGTTGGGCTTGTATATTTAACGACAACCGCTCACCGACACCTCCTCCATCGACCAAACATCTACTAGACACGAGACGACACCGGACGATCGAAAGCAGACCGACATCCGACCGATGTATTCGCCATAGCGACCGAGTCCTACAAGCTATTGAAGCTTACCACGACGACAAAACACGCGCTCTGGTCCGATCCGATTCGATCAAGGGCCGCGACCATGCCCTCCCGATCTTCCTCCCCGCGCTCCAACGCCGGGCCGTTAAACTCGAACCCGCCTAATGCGCAGGCACCAGCGGGGGTTGCCCACGACCACGCCCCAGCCCATCCTAGCGGTCTCCGACAGAGCTACACTGTCTCGTCATCGTACAGCTCGACCTCGGACTTTGAGCGCGGCGGTGATGAGGACAACGGCGCTGGGCCAAGTGGTGACAAGACTGTCCGCTCGGTTGCTCCGAACGAGAGAACCGGCCTCCTCTCCCGAGAGCACAGCCACGGCACCTTTGCCGCTTCCCGAGCTATGAGTCCCAGCAATGCTAGTGACGCCGACTCGCTTCCCGGCTTCCCCTTCGACACACCTACCGACACTGAACTCGACTTGTCCGCCTACGACTCCGAGCCGGCTAGCGGCGAAGGGCCAGCATCAGGAAAACCCAAACATAAGCGAAAGAGCTGGAAGCGCCAACTCTCCTCTCGCATCACTACCCAGAAAATGAACACCTCGAGAGATCTTGCCCGTCGCTATGGTGTTAAGGACACACCCGGCATGTACCTCTCCTACTACCTCCCCGTTCTGGTCTGGGCTCGTGAATACAGCTGGTCCTACTTCAAAGGCGACTTCATCGCCGCCCTGACAGTAGCAGGGATGTACGTCCCCATGGCCCTCTCCCTCGCCGATAACCTCGCCCACGTCCCGGCTATCAACGGCCTATACTCCTTCGTCTGGAACCCGCTCGTCTACGCGTTGTTGGGGTCCTGCCCGGCCATGATCGTCGGCCCCGAAGCGGCTGGTAGTCTCTTGGTGGGCACAGCGGTGAAAGCTAGTGTCGACCTGGGAAGGGGAGGAGACGAAGACGGCGTACTTCATGCCAAGATCTGTGGAATCGTTGCTGGCATGGCGGGGGCGATGGTCCTTGCTGCTGGAGTGGCGAGGTTGGGCTTTTTGGATAGTGTCTTGTCTAGACCATTTTTGAGGGGCTTCATTTCCGCCATTGGTGTAGTCATTGCGGTTGATCAGCTCATCCCAGAGCTCGGACTGAACCGCCTTGTCGCAAAGCACCCTGGCGTCGGGCACGGGAGCTCGGTAGAGAAGCTGAGGTTCATCTTTGGGAACTTGGATAAGCTGCATACGCTGACGGCAATTGTGGCCGGCACGAGCTTTGTGGTAATTATGGTTTGCAGGGAGATCAAGAAGCGGATGCAACCGAGGTATCCGGGTGTGGCGTACGTGCCGGATCGGTTCTTGGTTGTGGTGCTGGCGTCATTTTTGGCCTATTACTTCGAGTGGGATAAGAAGGGCGTTGCGGTGTTGGGGACGGTGGAGGCGGCGAGCCATCAGACGTTCAAGTTCAGGTGGCCGTTCCAGCCCAGCAATATGCAGCTCATGAGGGACTCGATGGGCACGTCGTTCCTGATTGCCCTACTGGGGTTCTTTGAGAGTTCGGTCGCGGCCAAGAGTCTCTCGGGCAGCGAGCCGTTTGCTGGGATTCAGCTGAGCGCAAACAGGGAACTGGTGGCTCTGGGCGCGGCGAACTTTGTAGGCGCATGCTTCATGAGCTTACCTGCCTTTGGAGGGTACGGGAGGAGTAAGGTCAACAAGGCTACTGGTGGAAAGACGCCTATGAGCTCGATCATTCTCAGCCTCTTGACTTTGTTCACCATCTTATTCCTCCTTCCCTATCTTTACTATCTTCCGGTAAGTATCTTTTCGGCGGTTGCATCCGGGGACGGTCCTCGTTTTGCTTGACTTCGTACTAATGCGTCGCAGAAACCCGTCCTCTCGTCCCTCATCAGCGTCGTAGCCTGGTCTCTAATCGAAGAATGCCCGCACGACATCACCTTTTTCCTGCGCCTGCGCGCCTGGCCCGAGCTCGCGCTCATGTCCATCATCCTTCTCTCCACCATTTTCTTCTCTTTGACTCTCGGCATGGCCATCGGCGTAGGTCTCTCCCTGCTGCAGGTCATCCGCAACGCTACCCGCCCACGCATCCAGATCCTGGGGCGCATCCCGGGCACCAACCGGTTCGAAAACGCCGAGTTCTTCACCGACTCCCCTGACCGTTTGGAATTCATCGAGGGCTGTCTGATCGTGAAGATCCCCGAGCCGTTGACGTTTGCCAACACCGGCGAACTCAAGTCCAGGTTGAGAAGACTGGAGCGCTACGGAACAAACGAGGCCCACCCCGCCCTGCCCAGATTGAGGCGGGAAGACAGTAATAAAAACATCATCTTTGATGTCCATGGGGTGACAAGCATGGATGGGAGCGCGACGCAGGAGCTGGAGGAGATTGTCAGGGGTTATAGAGAAAGAGGCGTAAGGGTGTTCTTTAGTCGGGTCCCTGGAGGCAAGGAGAGTGAGGTGTGGAAGATGATGGAGAGGAGCGGGATTGTGGAGTTGGTCGGAGGTGAAGGGCACTTTGTAAGCGATATTGGGGAAGCGTTGAAGATGACGGAGGTGGAAGGGGAGGAGTGAGCTGGGTGTAAGATGAGCGATTGTTTTGTTTTGGGTATGATGAAAAGCGTGTGTTGTTGTAGATGGCGGAATGTGACTTCCTGAATCTCTTTTGGAAGGCGCTGTTTCCAGCGTGCGCATGTGTAGGTCGTTTGAAGTCACGATGTTTGTCCATGGTGGTTGCCCGGGGAGCCGGGTTGCTTTCGCCGCTGCTTCCCCCGCCTGTGCGGTGAGTGCCGGTAGGCAGCGTTGGGCTGCTGTTACGTCGCTATCAGAAAGCCGGCTAACCCTGCGGTACATCTGTTAGGGTCACATCTCATTCGTCTCCCACCCAAGCAACTGCACGTCATCGTTTTGTCCCCCTCGTGCGCAGACAAACAGTCTGCCCTAATTGACGACCGACATCCAACTCCAAACATCCAACAGCCACTGGTGTTCCAGAGAATTATCTATCATCAACCCTCAAGCGTGCGGCAATCAAACCAGCGAATCTCCGCATCATTTCCGTCCTCTATGGCACGCGCGCGTGCTCTCGTGCGCCTCGCTACCTCGACCCATCGGCCACCCAAGCGCAAGTCAAAAGGAGATGCAACAGTTTTTGGATGCGAAAGCTTGATCAGTTTACATTGCTAACATCGTGTACAATACAGGCACTTGTGACTTGACAGTCCATCTCAAGTTCCCGACCCCTCCTATCGACCCTTTCTCGATCATTTCCTCCCTAGCAAAGCAACTACCGCGACAACTTTCCATCTAATAGTTACCCGCATGCCCGGACTGAGACATCATCGGTCGCCGTTGATACCCACCACCGTCGTACCCTCCATAGCCCACACCGGGACCGGGCGGCGGCCCACGGTGTCCCGGGTACGAACACTGCCGAACAATACCAGGTGGAGGAGTGTCATGTCCATGAGCTGGCAGTGACTGGGCTGGAGGCTGCTGTTTCCTCCAGCTAGGTACCGGAGCTTCATCCGTGACCGGAGGCGGTCCTTCCTGCGGCTGCTTCCTCCAGATCGGAACTGGAGGCTCGGACGAGACTGCTGGAGAGGGATAGTCCGAACCTGGAAGCGGGCGGCCATACTGCTGTGCGTAGCTGGGTTCTGCATAGCCGGACCGTCGTAGTTCTGGGGATAATCATGATTTGACCACTGCAGTTGAAGCTGGGCTTGCTGTTGACGAGGGTCCTGTGGATACCTAAAACCCAAAGATGGGCTGTGTGAGTTGCGCCCGACCGGTCCGTTCCCGGAATCCCGGTGAATGCCCGTCCATGGGAGTACGAATTGCTGACCAAAGACCGTATTTCCACCGGCGTGTTCAGGACCCTCATTTACCCTCTACTCTTTGCATCTGCTGCCAGCTCCCCGTCGTCCTTTCCGCGGGTTTCGGCCAAGTACCTGTCGAACGAAGCTTAGTGTCGTCTGGGCCACCGCCTCAAACTGGGCTCCGTCCAAAACGCCCGGCTTGTTAGTGGGCACCGCCATCTCGTGATTTGCTCCTTCCGACATGTCATAGTAAGCAAGCGAAGAGGCAATGAGGAAGGCGTTGCGGATAGCGCCCATTCCAACGCCCAACAAATTCCCTATTGGTGTCATAATGGTTACCCGCCCAATCGAGTATGTCCTTCTCGTCGACAAACAGCCTTCCTTGTCCTTCGTCTTTCCCTTCGATCTCCACGATCTTATCAATGTTCACCTTGAATAGAGGTACATTGAGGCACTGGTTCCTGGCTCAAAGGCGGATACTGAAGGCTGACATGGATTCGAGACTTGAACGCCTCATCGAGAGCGCTGGGACACTTGGCTCACTGTGTGGACGTGAGCGTGGGAGACTGGGATATGGAGAAAGGAAGCTACTGACAGTATGGGTTGCCGGCTGCGGTGCTATTTAATGTTGGGTTGTGTTTTACAGGATCCATATCCCATTCTCCTTTACCAGGGGATATTGCGGCCATCATACACGTTGTTTCCAGCATATCCGCCATGGGATGCAGCCTCCTCCTTGGTCTCCCAGCCCTTGACCTTGACCATCGGAAACTTCCCATTGTACTCCTGTCCAGGTGTCAGGATGATCTCCAACGAGGCTTTGGCACCCTCCTCCGATGTCAGATCAGCCATCTCGCTGCCGATATCCGTCTTCAACCACTTTTCACACATCAATGTCAGTCACCGCCCACACACACGGGTTATATGACTGAAGAAAAGGACATAGACATACCCCAGGGCAGAGAGCAATGAACGAAAAGCCCTTGCTCTGATACTCCAGCGCATATTGAACGGTGAGAGCGTTCAAAGCCGCCTTCGTGATCTTATAGGCCGGGCAAGGYGACCACGCAATGGCCATGTCAGAGGCGGAGGAGATTGAGCCGAAGGTGCTGGTGCTGGATTTGCGTTTGAATCGTCAGGTGTGTGTCACAAATGAGATTATATGGGGGTTCTTACATGTTGGCAACCTTCTTCAGCTCGGACTTCTCCAACAGAGGAAGGAGCTCCCGAGTGGTGTACTGGACGCCCAAGACGTTGACTAGGAATTCTTCCTCCAGGCCGTTCCTGAAAGGGTAGTACTCATGTGAGGATCTAGGTTATGACAATTCGCAAGACACAACCAATGAAGAACTTACATCTCCCTCATAACCTCCTTCTCTACCGTCGGGTTCGCAAGTTTCTGCATATCGTAATGGCAAATAGCCGCATTGTTGATCAACACATCCAGTCCCTTGTCTTCGAGCTTCTTTTCGACTTCGGCCGCCGCTTGCTTGATGGAGTCCTGGTTGGTGACGTCGAGTTTGACGAAGTGGACACGGGGATCAGCCGTGGCCAGAGCTTCCAATGCGGCTACGTTGTTGCGGGCGCCGGCGAAGATCTTGCTAACTTCAGAGGGCTTGCGGGAGGAGAGCTCTTTGACGAAAGCGAGGCCGAGACCGCGGGACGCGCCGGTGATGAGGAAGGAAGCCATGATCGCCGTGGAGGTGGATGTTGCGAGGAAGTGCCTGTGTGAACGTTGAGATCTTGATGAACTTGTGAGTGAGCAGCGTTGAACTGAGTTGATGATTCAGAATCATCCAATTGTTGCTGGGACACTGTTTCCTTTATCTGTTTTGTATCTCAACGCCGCCTCGCCAAGCTCGCCGTTCTTGCTGTGAAGCGTTGCTGCTTCGAGTCTCTCACTCCAGTGTGGCCTTTGTAAGCGACGTTCCGGATCATGAAGTCAACGTTGGGTTGCAACCAAGAGATTCCATTCAGCGTCTAGATTTGTCAGCCCAAATCCTTTGAAGCGACGTTGGCTTGTCGCTTCACTGCAAAGTGCTTCTTTGACAGTACTTCGGGCACAGTACGCGATATGCAGCGGCAGGCCGCAGCTTGGCCGATAGTTGACACCATTTCAGCCAACAACCACTTACCAGTCGGCATCCAACACAGCATTTAGCTTAGCATCAGTTTTCCCGACCCTGAATTCAGTCACGACAATTTGAAAGGGGCGTCGCTTGTTGCCAGCCGCAATTGACACCGTGCACTCAGGGGGAAACACCACAATGCCTTGGGCACAGTGCATTAACATGAAAGAACAACACAATCTGCACAACTGAAACGATCAGAGAAGTTGCGAGACACTTCCAATTCCACACTGGAGAACAAACACGATAGCACAATGAAAATGAAAGAAGTACCCGATGACAAATCTTCCTACGAATATGGCAGTAAACTCGGACTTAGGAATAATACCACCGTATCTCCGTGTGGGTCAACATGGAGTCGACAACCACGAACTTCCAACGTGATAGACACACCTTCCGACAACATCACATGTCCCACTGCCCCTGAGGCCCAAGTCTCAAAGGAAAACATTTCAAGTCATGTCAAGCCGACATTATGCCCTACTCCCCATGATCGGGTTGTAAAACCGGAAGCGATTGAACGGGTCATATTTCGCCTTGAGACCGCGAAGCTTCTTCAACCGCCACGACTCATATCCATAGATCGACTCAAGGGATTCGCCACCGTTTGCATAGTTGACATAGGTGCTTGGCTTTCTTGAAGGCTGGCCAGCATTCCACTGATCAATAACCTCGGTAGTCCATTCCCGAGCAGCCCTTTCCAGCTTCTTGTCACCAGGAGGAACAACAATCAGAACGAACATGAGGAGGTGATCGTCCCGGAGAGGATAAGCCGAGTCATCTGGGTTTTGGGCCTGCACGGCTGCGGTCGAGTAACCCTCATGAAGAATGTTGACAGCAGCGGCGAGTGCTGGGTTGGCGGGTATGCGCTTCTTGAAGCTGTCAAAGATTTGGCGCTCAGCGGTGATATTGTACACTTGCAGCCCCGCGGTAGAAGTCACACGGTAACCTCCATGCTGGCAAAGGGGCGAGTCTTCCGCAGTCTCTTGATAAGCAGGTATTTGGGGATACGGGACGTCACCCTGAAAACCTCCAACAGCCGGAATTGCATTGAAATCGGCCAATAACTTCTCGGCCTCCGCGGCAGTTCCACGGTATGCAAACGTCCACTGGATGACGGGCTCCTTGTCACTGACAGCGGTGTTCATCGAGAAGAACCCATAGTTGACTGCCATGTTGACTGGAGTAGAGCCATTGCTGTGCAGCTTGTTGAGGGCATTGAACACAGCCTCAAGTTTGTCTCCAGTCCACATGTAGTTGTGATAGTGCCATGTGTCAGGGCCACGGGGATAGATGTTCAACTCAAAGCTGGTGACAATCCCGAAGTTGTGTCCGGCACCCTTCATTCCCCAAAGAAGATCACTATAGCATCCCTTGTTGACGCGAATGGCGCTGCCATCAGCCAGCACCACATTGAGTTGGCGAATATTGTCGCTGATCATACCGTAGAGACCTTCATGGCGACCATGGCCACCTCCCAGACCAGGGCCCATCATGCCGACACAGTCGCATGCGCCTGTTGTTGCAACATATCCCTTGTCCCAAAGGTACCTGCTGACTTGTCCGTCGTATACGCCGCCTCCAAACCATGCAGACTTTCCGGACGGCTGAATGTCAATGTTGTTGAGGCTCGCCAGGTTGATCTGGATGCCGTTGAATGATGCGAGTTTTGATGTCGAGCCATGACCTTTGTTGATAGCTAGGAACTCGACGCTGTTGCGGTTGCAGTATTTAACCTGGTTGGAGGTTAATGTATGAACTGAGGCCAGGATATGTAAACTAAGAATGCAAACATACAATGGTCGAGACATCGGACTCCTGCCCTGGCTCGATGACAAGTTGGACTTTGGGTATGGCAAAGTTGTTCCATCTCGAAACTGCGTCATCATACCGGGGATCATCGGGTCCGAAGATGACGGTATTCTTAGAGAGTCGTGCACCGAGCTCACGCTGAACTTGGACAACGCTCAACTGCCGTGGAGTTGAGGGGGATCGTTCAAAGTAGGTCGGAATGCTGGCACCTTCTACCAGTGTTATAAAGACATTGAGTATGGCTATAAGATGAACAAAGGCCTTCATGTTGTGAAGAGCAGGGGTCGCACAAGACAATGCAACAATGTAACTTGGGTCGAGCTGGCGACGAGAATGGAATCTTGAGCCACATCCAAGGTCTGACCACGTAGTTTTATAGTAGCCATCACCGTTGCCATTCGAACATTTCAAGGGAGGAGTCGGCGCACCTCCGTCGGAAAGTTTCCATGTCATGGGACTTCCAATGTTGGAGCTCGAACCTCGTGATCCATCCCCTCTCGGGGTGGCTTGCTGGTTTGCCTGGAGGTAATCTTGAATTCAATGGAGGACTCAATAGTGTCAAGCCTAACGCAAAAATTATGTTTGGCGGCACAATATAAGCCTCAAGTGCGACAGATAAGGAACCCGATAGGTTGGTAACTCGACGCACGGCGTTCGGAGCTTTCAGCCGGGGCAGCAATTCCCCGCAGTGGCGCTTCGAAATWGAGACATTAGAATCAAGGGAGGATATGTTTCCATTGTGCGAACTGTGCACATGTAGTTTGTTTAAAAATACGGATTCGGGCAGGCTTAAAGCGATATTCCTTAGCGTGGGATAATTGTCGAACGTTGATCCTAAAGTTGGAATAGCGATAACTTAGCTAAATAGAGTCGGATTCGTAATATTTCAACTGCGTTCCAACCGGAAAAATTCAAGTATCTATCTGGTGGTTAAGGTTAGGCTTTTTCCTTACTCCAAATGTCTCTATTAGGACTTAGTATAGCGTAATTTAAAATCTTATTAAAAGAGCCGAGTTGCTACTTTATTTTCCTATTCGCTAACTACGATATTCTATTATAAATTACTTTTAAATTGAAATAAAACGGTTAGAATTATATATATTAGAATGTGAAAAACGCTATAAAATAGAGAAGATTTGCGCAATTTTTTTATTTTATGTCTTTATTAATATAGCGCGAAATAAAGTTATTAGTAGTATTATAAATATATAACTAATATAAATTAATATAATTAGGCGCATTAGTGAATTAAATTTGGTTATTAAGTATATAATTTGGAT